>NBNE01000975.1:0-15530 GCA_002215365.1 Phytophthora megakarya | reverse complement strand
TTTTAAGTTGTCTTGGGACTAAAGTGGTTTTGCGCTGTTCTTTAATCTGGAATCAAGGTTAAAGTCGTCCTAACGTTTTAGTTACCAAAGCTAGCTAAACGGGTTTAACCGAAACGTTGAGGTTGAGGTTGATCCTGTACTCAACGTTTATCACCACAGATGAGCTTATCCAGAATAAATCATACATTTACTTTGTTTTCTTCATAAATATAGAATTTGATCAGAGTCCCCATCTCGGTATTTGTGAATATTCACCATTACTACCATCATGGACACTGCCACACTACTTTCGACGAAGTATCACACCCTGATGCATTTTCGACCAACTTGTCAACACAAACTCACCAACGACCACTTGCGTCACGACCGCCACGAACACCGACTCCAGTTCTGCGGATAACACAATCAACGACGCCCCAAAATCCTCTTAGACCACCTTCGCGACAAACTCTGCTCCCTCTTCGATCTCCTAGACATTCTAGTCCGCTTTTACCTCCGTCACGCATCCATCCTGAGCCTCTTCCAGAACGTATCCAAGAACCACGCATTACATTCAAGATCAGACGTCCGCACAAGCCCGAGCGTTGGTTGTTTATTGTGTAGCTTCCACATGAACAATTCGAACACATACCTGCTGCTAAGCTGACTTCAGAAGAAGCTGGATATGCTTTCTGTATGAGGTGCAGTTGCAAGGTGAACTATTCGCATGCCGCAACTACAGCTGTCAAGGTACACATGCAATTGTATCACATGGACATCTTGTCAACAGCAAAGCGAAAACAAGAGGAGGCGAAAGTGATGTCGGCAAAACAGCAACTTGAGAACGCGTACGACCCTGTGCCAGAGCCTGCACAGCGGAGGTTTACTGCTCTTTCTGCGGCGCAATAAATCAATGCCAATGAGTTACTTGCCAAATGGATTGCGTTGGGTATGCAGCCACTTGTAATTGTCGACAACCCAGGTCTCCTAGAATTCAGCAAATTCATCACAGAAGTGCTGGGAGGTATTATCATGCATGTCCCTGGGGCCGCTAAGATATGTGGAGACATCTCGCGTATTACGGCTGAATTACGAGCATCCTTAAAGGCTCTAATCCAGATAAGCTGCCACTATTATTGTATCACCACCGACATCAGGACTAGTCGCAGGGCGCAAGTTACATGGCACTTACTCTCCACTATGTGGATGAAGGTTTCGTGATGTCCAGTTGGACACTAGAGGTAGAGCCTTTTACGGGATGCACACCGGTGTTGCTATCGCCCGTGGTTTAGAAGACATGCTGGTGCGAAGGGAACTGCGCCCTGACATGTGCACAATATTGCTCCGCGATGGCGCTTCGAATGCCGTTCTTGGCAATGATATTTTGGGTGTAAGGAGTATGTCCTGTATAGCTCACACCCATTCATCGAGTTCTTGGTGACGCACTTGCCCGACGCAAGGGAGATGCAGCGTATGGTGCTGGAGAAGGGTCTGAAACCAATAAAGAATCTCTCGTGGTAAATAGTTCACTATTTGTGCCAACACAAGTCCACGATGATGAAGAAATTGTCCAAACATCTGAGCTAGATCAGAAGGCATCGATTGCTGAACTTGAGAAATTTATTACAAGCTCGTCAACAGATCACAAAGACACCCTAGCACAAGTCCGTGGAGATGTCCAGAGCTTTCGAGCTCTAGCTATCTATTTCCACAAGTCCACGAAGGCCACATACCGTCTTAATTCAAACCAAGGAGTGGAAAATATCTGCCCTTCATTTGATTACCGACTGCCCTACACGTTGGAACTCCTGTCGTGACATGCTTGCTCGCTTGATTAAGCTTGAGACACCCTTGGACAGCTTTACAAATTTTTCACATATTTGGAGACACCTGAAGGAAAGACAGATTTTTAGAATCTGAATCAAGCCAAGTACCCAAAACCAAATGAATGGTTTGTTCTTAAGTATTTAGTGGCGTTGCTCAGCTCGATTGCTGCTGTGACTAAGGTGCTGAGGGGATGCCACTACCCTACATTGGAGTTGGCATTTCCCATGTTACGACGCATCTAGAAGGTGTTAGGAAACACAACTATATTTGCCAAACAGGCTGTACTTGCCGGCCACCAAGAGTTTCAAGCCGACAAGTTGTCCCTCATGCATCAAGTACGTCGTGCTATCTTGAATCTCTTCAAGACGCGTTTTTCTGGAATGAATTTTGTCTTGATTAGGATTACGTTCCTTGATCCTCGTTTTCACAGGCAGAAGTTACTTCAACACAACGAGATTGATTTGCCTAGATACTGTCAACTCTATGCAGCAATAGCTGTTCGTAAATCCCAAGGACAGTCATTAACACCCGACCGCGGTTGACGTAGCATTTCTTCGTCCAGCTCACCAAGCGATGACACCACAGGTGTGTGGGATGACCTACTTGGATCGGACAGCGAAGACGACAGCTCTCATGCTAGTGATGACCCGATTGTGGTAAGTTCCGCTTGAGAAGTGCTTGTTGCTTGCAGATGAAATGCGAAAGTGAGATTGACGGATTCGTTTACCTTGCCTACGGTCTTTCCTACAGCTATGTCTTCGTTTGCATCGGTTGGTCCTGAAGCACCGGCGGCAGGGTCGCAAGTCTCGTCGTGGTTGTGGTTCGTCTAGATTCCAGGTAGCCGAGATGCAGCACAAGCTGTGCTATCTCCTACACTGCCCCCAAAGACGACGTCCAGGCAAATATGCAAATATGTATCCATGAATCATCGCTGACAGAAATCTGTCATCAGTCGAAAAAGAACCGGGACACTTCTGAGACGAGGCGGTGTTACCGGTCAAGTTGCACTTCAACTGGTTGAAGTTAGCTCATGCCTTCACCAGAAAGCCAACTTAGCTCCTCTTGGCGTGTACCAAAACAGAGTGAGCACTAGTAAGGTCTGAGTCATCACTGGCGTGGACGTACTGCTCCACACTCGCCAGTACGTCTCTTTGTAGCGACGCTAATCCTTACAGGAGTCTTCCTCGCTCTGCAAACCCTCCCATGACACCAAAAGCTGCCAAATGCCATTTTCCTTGCGGTGGTTTGTAATGTCTTGAACATGCCTTGGTTGGTCACGTGGGCCAACATCTCTTCGTTCACTTCTAAGCTAGAGTCCACGTAGAACTTCAGTTGCGATCCATGCACCACATAACGTTTGCTTGTCACGAGGTGGCGAATCGTGAAAGAGTGCGGTGCCATCTCCACAACTTCAAATGGCCCCACCCAGCCGGCTAACAGCTTGTCCGTCGACAGCCTAGAGTCAATGCGGGACCAGAGAACAATGTCTCCGATACTGAAGTTGCAAGCACTGCCCTTAGATCAAGCCATGTTTTCGAGGCAGCGCTTCTCGCGCTGGTCTATCACCTCCCGGTGCATACCGGACAGACTTGAACGCAGCTGGACCAGCTTTCGGCGGGCAACACCGACGCTTCCAGCACTTCGGTACGCTGTCCTCTCTCCAGTTGGATAGGTTCAAATGGGGTCGGCCGCTGTAGACCAGTAAAGATCTCACTAGGGGCTCTGTCACCCAACGAGCGCACGGGGGTATGGTTCAGGTTGCCTTGCACAAGTGGCAGTAGAAGGACCCATTCATACGAGTTGATAGCTCAGATTTTTTAGATTGCAAATCTGAGCTATCAACTCGTTCTTGAAATGGCTGCCCTGGTCTGATACCAAGACCGACAGGGCACCAAACCGCTTCCACCAGTCCACGATAGGAGTCGCGACCACCGCACTTGTTGGTGAGTCACATGCTACCAACTCACAGAAGTGAGTAAGTCCATCTTTCAATACCAGCACGTACTGACATGTACCCATGCTGTCACCCAAGTAGAGATAGTCGAAATGCAGTAGTTCGTTCCTCTCCTTAGCGTCCTAGGTGGATCCCCATGAACGTGGGAAAATGATGCCCCTTGCATAAATGGCAACGGCTCAAAACTCGGCGGTACACCTGCGCTAGATTCGCAATCTCGAACAATTCCGTCAATGTTGACATCATGGGATCGATGCCGCGGTGGCCTTGTGCTCCGCAATGAGCAACGATCAGAATGCGCTGCAACAGCGAAAGCTCCATTTCAGGTACCCACAGTCGCTCACTGACTAGCAGTGATTTGTTGTCATCGCGCTGCGCTGCTACTGGTGCGGTGTGTGCATGTTTTTGCTGAGCTCCTTGTGTCTCAGACAGAGTAGGAAACACAAAATCGCCAGCACACAAGTGCAGCCGCTGCATTTCCTTGTCAGTTGTAGCAGGCTTGCGGGTCCTGCCGCGGGTGGTGGCCTTGCACTTGATCACTCCACCTTCCTCTCCAGAAGGAAGCCTCCATCAAGAAAGCAAATCTGCCCACAGGCTAGACGAACCGTCGACATGTTCAATCTGGTACTGCAATCCTGTCAGGAACATGGCCTATCGTTGCAACTTGCCCCGCACAAGGCTCATCACTTCTTGGTCGGGTGCGAAAACGTAGATAAGGTTTTTATGATCATAGTAGAGATGGAAACCATTGCCACGGACCAGTAAGTACGTCAGGTTGCGTGCCGCCCAAATGATAGGGTACGCCTCTTTTTCGATAATACTCAATCGCCGCGCAGTATGATCAAACTTTCCACTCTTACACACCAGCAGCTCATGGTACTGCTCAGTTACCGACACCGCATCAACCAATTGCGAATTTGTGTAACGACCAGGTCCCAGCCCGATGCGTCGGACATCAGTACAATCGACGCATCCTGCGACGGTTAGTGCAGTGTTTGCGATGTAGCAAGGAGTTGACGAGCTTGCTCAAATGCCGTGATGTCTGTAGTATCCCACGCAATAGCTGCTCCAGCAGCTAGTATCTTCGTGCGACCCACTACCTTTAACACAGCCTCGAGTTTGTCGTGCAATGGCTGCAGCACCCAACTGTAATCCATGAGTGAATCGCGCATCCACCCGGTTGTGCAGAGGAACTGCTGCAGGTCAGCAGCAGCAGATGAAAGTGGCTGTTGACGAAGACCACTGAGTCGCTCAGGATCATGGCCAATTGCAGCGCCACTGTAGGCACGCCCACACCACTTCGCCTCTTTTCGAAACAGAAAACTCTTGACTGCACTCAATTGCAGGCCACGTTCACGAGCTCGGTCCAGAAAACGACGCAGGCCGTAATAAATTCTTGCGGCGAACAGGCATACAGTAGAATGTCATCGATCCATATCAATAGGTGCGTCGGTAGCATGTCATCAAACACAACATTCATCTGGTTTTGAAAATGCAGTGGGGAATCCATCGCTCCCTGCGAAACACGATTGGGAGTCCACACTCCTTCGTCGGTGATGAAGCTCATCGGGTCCTGACTGTCTTTGTCAAGGGTAAGTTGTGAAAAACCACTCGGCATGTCGAAACCTGCGAACCCATAGGCTCCATCTACACTCTCCGACGAAGAGGTCAAATCCGAACCCGTACCCGCAATCGGAATCGTGACAGCGTTTACGGGTCGGTAAGCGATCGTCAACCGGAATTCATTTGGCCGATTCGCTTTCGGTACCGGAACGGCAGCACAAGCCCAGAGACTGATGTTGTTCCGACGGACAAATTCCATTTTTTCAGTAGCCGAACATGATCACGAATAAAAGCACTCTGTGCTGGGGAGTAACGACGAGAACGAGCTCTAAATGGGTTTGCATCAGGTCGGAGCGTAATACGTAGTGCACCACATCAGCCGGTGGGCCAGCAAGAAGATCAACTCGGAAAATATCTTCATACTCGAACACAGTCTCTCGCAGAAAATTCAAGTAACCCTTGTCAAAGCCATTGTCACCAGCTGCGACCACCATTTCCTCCAACTTCGTGTAAATCTCCGATGGGGGCACCACTTCAGGAACGCCCAGGTCAAATGGATCTTCGTCTACAACAGGAGGTCCAGCAGCCAGATGCGAAAGTTGGTCGTTGACGTCAATACCTAACGTCTTCAACATGGTATTGCCAAGAATGAAGTCCTCTTCAGGGTCCTCCATAATTTGACAGTACACTTCGGACAAATGGACCTGCCCAGCCGCAGTCTGTAGGAGTAAATCCAGTGTGACCGCTGCACGACACCCTACGGTATATCCTCCTGCAGCGTGTTTCTTCTCCACAGTTGGCAATCCTACGACGGTAATTGCTGCTCCCAGACCGGCTAGTTCTTCAACGTATTGACGGGGTAAGTACGTATCATCGGATCCCGTATCGGCAAGGTACGGAATCGAGAGAAGGCTGTTGCCTAGGATTTCTCCCGGTGCTGGCGCCGCTCCGATCTTTTTAACACGACCGCGGGCCGCTTCACGAATCTCCTTCATCTTCTTGACAGCACAAGTCTTGGCTTCTTCACTAACGGTCAGACAATCTCTCAACCAATGGGACCCTTGCCAATGCCAGCAGCCGTCTTTGGAGGCGGGGCTTCACGCTTTGGCTGTTGAGGTTTTACTCCACCTCCAGAACCCCCACCACCGTTGTTTGTGCTGGCACCACCGTTGTTGACACCAGTAGATTTTGTGTCTGACGTTCTTGAGCCCGGCTTGTTGTTGCTGCGAGCATTCATTTTCTCCTTCTTGGAATAGTTTGATTTGACCTTTTATTCTTGAGCTAACACATGGTACTTGTGCTGAGCACGAGCTTTTTCCTTGATGATACCGACCAACATGAAGCCGTTGCGCTTGGCTTCGCGACATTTATACTTCACATGACGGCGGACGTCGTCTCGAAGCATTTTTGGCTCCAAGTTGTCTATGAGTACGGTGCACCGAAGTTTCAATCGGTCGTTGTACCCACTGTCAGCAGGGTTACCAACTCCCGGAATTTTGCTCGACCCATTTGCTTTGATGAGCGTCGCGAAGTCCCGATGGTACTGGAGTATTCTAGCATCAATGTCGTCTTCGTGTAGGTTGACCTTTAGAAATTGCCGAAATAAATCATCGAGGTCAGAAATATGCTGGTTCTTCGCCGACCCTAGTTTTGCATCAATTAGCGCAACCAGTTCTTCACTAGTCACATTGTCGACGGCTTTGCGTAATTCGTAGAAGCATAGCACTTCAAGTAGCTCCGGATCAATGCAGGTTTTAACCGGCCGACTCCCAGCCGTTCTCCACTCTCCTCTATACAACGTTGGCGGACAATATTCACGTACTGCTCACAACGCCTCTTCCAGTTGACGACCACGTCTTGACTCCAGTCCGATAGCTTTGGTGCTTGGACGAATTCGAAGACCGGTTGATGGACGTTTTGCATAACAGCGTCGCCATCTGCATGATAGCGAGTTTCGCTGCCTTGCATCTTGTTGCGGTCCTTAATGGACTAAAGTTAACTTTGTGGTAAGTTCCGCTTGAGAAGTGCTTGTTGCTTGCAGATGAAATGTGAAAGTGAGATTGATGGACTCGTTTATCTTGCCTACGGTCTTTCCTACAGCTATGTCTTCGTTTGCATCGGTTGGTCCTGAAGCACCGGCGGCAGGGTCGCAAGTCTCGACGTGGCTGTGGTTCGTCTTGATTCCAGGTAGCCGAGATGCATCACAAGCTGCTCTATCTCCTACACCGATACTTTTAAGCCTGCGTGTCAATTACTCTAATGGGTTTGTAGCTTAGCTCGATGCTGTCATGTCCGTTGCCAGAAAACAAGACCCAACTCGTGTGGTGGTCTGTTAACGGTGACAACTATCCATCTCTCGCGTTGCTTGCACGGAAGTGACTGGGGTGCGTTGCTACTTCAGTGCCGCCTGAACGAGCCTTCTCTACAGCAGGCAACATAGTGACCACAAAGCGGTGTCAGACGGATGTCCATCTTGTGCGCGATTTAATTTTTATTACCGAGAACTACGCAGGTCCTAAAAACGATAAGTTTCATTTCAGCGCTTTGTTATGAATATATGTCTTCGCATTTTTCATTTCATGCAAATGTTTCATGTTATGGATATCCTCCACGCGCTTTTGCTCATCATTAGTATTAATACCAGCTCGCCATGTTAACGCCTATATTTTTAGCATTTAAATATATTTTGTTTGAGAAACGATGGAGTTGGCATCGTCATCATTGTTGCTACGTAATCCGCGAGGAGATATAGCCTATATCATCACGTTGCTGGTCGGCCGCGTGTTGGATAGATTTCATGCACGCTTGGCGTGCATCATTCTCTGCGTGAGCGTCAACGGAGATAGTACGCCAACCCACATCTACATCTCTATGACACGTCGCAGCAGAAGAATCTGCGTCGACTTGCGCTCTTGTCTCCGAAGCACTCAGCTACTGTCTGTTGGAATGCATACTATGGAAATGGGTGTCCAGAAGTTTGAGATATCCATTTTGTTTATGTACGCGCAGTTAAAGTTGTTGTCGTAGATGTAACAGGTAGGAGGAGTGCACAGAGGACTCGACTGTGTCAGCCAGCAGAGTATCATGATGGCTCGTGGAACTCTTGATATCCCTGTGATCTTGCAACTCAAATGTCCTACCATTACTGCTGGATGGAGATTAGGAAATTCACATACGCATGCGCAACCCTCACACGGGATGTAGTCGAAGCTGCATTCAGACTGACCGCGTTATATACCTGCGAGAACGTTGAAATATCATAAAAGCCGTTGTGGTTCCGATGCTTGAGGTCTGCACCTCATAACGATAAGCTTGACCGTGATACAGTCCTTGATCAGGTCGTAGGCGGTAGTTATGAAGCGCCCAGAGTGCGCACACGACACGGAAGCACCGTCAGTACATAGTACATGGTCAGCTGTGCAAATTTTCAAATTTCGGTCAATAAACGCTAGGCTAAACCTCAACCTTTGTTTTAACGTTCAGCTAAACCTTGGTGCTGCGTTAATCGTCGAGAACCCTTAACTTAAAATATCAGCGAAAAAGTCATGGTTGGGTCCTGACCTCGCGACCTGATATCCAGCAATATCAAGCGAAACCTGCTGTTATCCTGAAGATATCATCGTTAGGTCGTGACCTAAATTGGCGGCTTTTTATTGGACAAATTGTTAAACACATTTTATCAGAACATTATTTTTCTTGGACCGGAGAAGCCACAAAGCAGCAGAACAATCGGAGAAGCCAAGCAGTAGAGCCTCGGTACGTGGTAAGTGTGGGTATTCAGTGCTTCAAGATCGTCATCATGACGCAGCTGCCTCTATGTGTGCTTTACGTGTGCAGCAGGACATCCAACGGGTAACACAAGGTGCGGGTCATGGTGTAGAACTACAAGTCTATGAACAGGGGCGTACTTGGCGCCGCCCTCGAATGGCAGTGTACCCGCACGACACGCCGCAAAAGTCAAGTGTGCTCTGGATATCGCCCACTCAGGCCGTCATTTCGGCCTAACCCAAACACCACCAACACTCGGTAGTCGCTCGGCAGCAGTGCAGCCCGACCAAGAAGCTCCAGCGTGATGGCCATAGGCCTGCTGCTACAAAGCCGTAGCTGATGCAGAAGCTGCTGGTGTTGGTTTCAGCGCAGCCGTATCTGGGTTTTAGGCTTTACTAGCCGTCAGTTTGCGTAGCACACGCTTCGGAGGTGGTGGGCCCATGATGACAAGGTAAATATACTCATAAACGTTGGGATTAACCTTAACTTCTTACTTTGTTTTTACGCTTCGTAGGTACTTAGAGAAAGCATCAATACCCCTCCTCCCGCGTTCAATACCATCAGTTGTAAGGCTACCACTCACTAAGGTATGCGCGTAGTTTATCTCACAAAGGTGTCTCGAGTAAAACTTGGCTTCTTTTCAAAACTGACGCCACTTGGTTTCGTATGTATTCTCCAGATGCAGGATAGAAGGCCGATTAGCGATACCGCCCTGCCACTCTGCCCATAGTTCCTTAACCGTTAAAACTCCTCTACTCGTGGAGTATTGCTGTGGTACATCATTGACGTGTCTGCGTAGAGAGGTAGCGTAATTTCTGATTGCTTTTCTGTGCCCGCCATGAGCAGATACGCTGCGCTCACGTTCACCGTCGACAGATGTATTGGACCCAGCAACTGGCGTGAGGCGAAACGTCATGCTTCCTTGTAGCAATGAGGTGAGGCTTTCTCGAGCTTCGGCAAGTTGCGGCAGTATCTCCTCATGGTGTGAGGCTAACTTGTTCATGGCTGCGAAATGTTGTGTAGCCAAGTGATCATACAGGAGAGGCATTGCGACTTGGAGATTCTTTTCCACTGGACTTGAGTAGCTGTTGCAGCTGCTAAAGCTTGGGAACAAAACTGCTGAAAGGAATCTCCAAGCAGCGTGTGTAGACGAATTAGGACTGGGAGTTTTTCAAAAAGAACAGTGGCATCTTGGAAAAACACAATTCTTAGGTATTGTAGCAAGTCCAGGAAACCTTGTGCTACCAAATTATTCTCCCACTTGCCAGCTGAAAATTGTTCTTTGCAATACTCAATTTCTGGGAATACAAGGCGTTGGAGCTCCACAGGCGGATCAAGTGTAGCTCGCTCAAAGTAATACAACCGAGGCCAACCGGATGACCAGAGAGATCCCGCATGCTTCGCGAGCAAGTGGCGCCTAGTATACACCCTCGCAGGTGTCCATTCCCCATCTATCATGGCGACGAGTCTGGGAAATGTCAACACCAGCATTCTCCAGTTCGCGTACGCCCTGTTGGTGGTTTAGGTGAGTGTTTTATTGAAAGTCAGCCCAAGATGTTTGAACACTGACTCAGAGCTCTTCTTGTGTGTGTTGTAGGAAGTAGACCTGGTCCGCTGTTGCCTACGTAAGAACTTAATGTCGTACCAGTCTTTGGCAAACTTGAAAAAAGAAAAAGGATCCACATTCACGTGAAAAATCTCAAAAAAATATAAAGCGACAGCTCCAACTGGACAAACGCGTACATCTTTGTTACGCACGTATCCAACTTGCTGTAGTTTCCCGAATGAGTTTGTCTTTCCATGCTGAATCAAAAGAACGAGAGCCGTGCAAGGTTGAAATCCTTCTTGATCAAGAGTTTGTGAGAACATGTCTGCTAGCTCGAGATCTCGCACATTCTCCCCTCGCAAGAGTCCAAAGTGAGAGAGAAGAAATGCAGTGCGCCCACGAATGTCATCAAGCGTCAGAAATCCTTCACAAATCTGCTGGAATTGTTCTGCAGATGAGTAGCCGTCTAGTAGCGAGCCTATTCCTCTGTCCTCGTAGTTTCTTTTTCCGTGTCGCTGTAGATTGAGCTTGCACATTCTTTATGAGTTGTTTGACTGATGTAGTTCGGGGATGTGGATTTGAATTTGTGCGTAGAGTGACTTGTTGGTTGTAAAGGTCGACAATAGCATTAACGTAGCCACAAATAGTTGACCCTCCCACTGTTTTGTCGTTGTTTTGCTTTGACTTCCGACCTATCACAGTGGTAAATAGGAAGAGATGTAGCTTTTCACCAGTAACTGTGTCCCGATCTCGAAAATTACGACCTTCGCACCACTGCACAAAATCAGCTTGATACGGTCCATACTTTCTCTTTGTATTAACCGGACGATAGTTTTGTGTCGTCTGTATTACGTCTGTATTGTTCCTCTTTCGCGTTCGTCAATCTCAAACTGCACGCTGCAGTCATGTTCACTTTGTGTCATAGCGGCCATCGTTGCAGCAGCACACGAGCGAATTGACAACCTGGAACTCCTTGCCATCTCAGCTTGCAGTCACAACTGGAAAGTTGCACGCTGTGTCGGGTATTAACTATAGGTATTTCAAAAAGATCCAGAATCTGATACAGACTTAGGTCAGGACCCATACTACCGACCATACTGATACTCATTAAGTACTGTGCAAAAACCGATTTGATTTTGCTCAATGAGCTTAATTTTTAAGTTTAAAATAACCAGTAAGGTTCAAAAATGCGGCGAGGACACACTCATGGCTTGAAACGATGGAATTTGAGTTGCACCAGTTGAGCGGCATCAAAATACATCTACCAGTTCTTTATTATCGCTACACTACTTCAGCTGGTACTAAGTACAGTAATTTTCCTCTGTTTGAAACCCGACATAATCAAAATTTCAACCAGAAACCAGCCTTGCGTCATCACTAGTATTACCGAAATGTTATCTGTGTTTGCTTGCCAAATTGCCCAGATGTAAAGATAGGTAATGGTGGTGAGTACGGACCATGTAATACACTGTTTGCAGTGTTACCCTGCCAAGGTGCATGTCGTGCTAGTCCGCAATTCCTCTTGGGTCTGCCAATCACGAGACATGTACAGTACCAAGAAGGGTCGCGATTACTGATGAATTGATTGCCGCATTTTTATTGCCTAACTTTGACAATGCACACAAGACAATGTGATTCCTTGAAAAATAAACGATGAAGACGCAAACCAAAGGAAGATGTTATATAAGCAAAGAAATTTTAAAGCCAAGTATATGCATGCATAAATTTTGCATGCATAAACGCATAACTCATAATAGTAATGACACAAAAATTGCTGCTAGCTCGTTGAAACTTTCACCTTGAAAGGTAGAATTCCGATAATAATAATAGATTGGAAAGTTACCTTCGTGCTTATTCAGAGTGTGTATTCAGATTATGGTCACGACCCCACCCCCAATGCCATCAAGATTTGTCATACCTTGTAGTCAGAGCCAGTGACATGCTGTAATGAGCGGTAATACCGCTGTTGTTCATAAAAATCGATTTTAATGAACGGTGAATACCATACTTCACGTGGTCGTATTTGCCCATTCTTCTTTCTTCTCCATCCAGACCATGCGCTCTCCAACAAGTACCGCTTCCACCGCAAAACAATCCCACGCATGCGAGAAGACCAGCCCCCAACTTTTGGATATCGTTGAATTCAATGGTTTAGACGACTTGGACGACATTTGGACGCCTCTATCGAGCGATTTCGGTGGTTTTGATCCTGTCATGGATATGGTAGACGAAGATTTTGAAACACCGATCGAATTCCACGCCTTGGTACCAACTTCACCTGATTCAAGACCTGAGTGCGTAACTTGCCCCACATCGGAGGGTGAGAAAGATGCATCCAGCCCAAACAGTAGCGCTCAAATTGTATCGTATTCACGGCAACCCCAAAAACAAAAACGCAGAATTTCTCGCAAGAAACGAATCGAAGATCTGCGGGGGCTGGTTGCAGCGTTATCATTGCAGCTCGAAAACATTAAAAAGTCATCAGCCCGACACAAGATAGTGAGGGAATTTGAATGTACTCCATCTGTATGGAAACCCATCGCTACTGGGCAACTCAAGCTTCGCCTCAAAGCTGAAGAGAACAATGCATCGCTTCGAAAACTATTGCAACTTCGCAAGAATGAAATCAAGAACATGAAACGGAGGTTCAAACGACGAACTGATGAGGAGGTAAAACACTTCTGGTTGTTTGTTTTGAACATATTTTCAGTACACTAACAACTATCTTGCTTGTCGTGTATAGTATCTGGCAGTGTCAATATTGAGAATGCCGAATTTCGAAAGTATCCAGGATCACACTCGAGTGTTCGCTGATTTACTTCTTGATATCGATGAATTGTACGTCGGAGTTGAAGCTCTTTTCCTAAACAAAGGGATGAATGCAGTTCCATGTCCTGGACAAACTTGTCAGGTATACATGGATGTCACCAGTGGTGTGTTGTTGGAGATTTTGGACAAAAACATCGTTCCATTCAGTGCCCGTAAAACGAGCAAGGCAGTGTGGAAGAGTCTCGAAAATCAAGGAAACCCTGAAGCTCATGCATTCTCGCAGGTAAGACGTGTATTACTTGGAAAAATTGTAATTGACCCTGAAAATTTTAACGCATCAGTGAGCGCAGAACTATCCGCATATTGGAAACACAGTCACATCCTACGCACAGTATGTGTTCAAACTGGATGACAAGACGACGCACGCTGAGGAACACAAAGTGGTTCGAAGATACGTCAACGATTCGCACACGGTGTTTGTCAGCAGAATTGCATCCAAACCGATTGGAGACTACGGAAACGTGAGATATCTAGAAACACTTTGTTTGGTCGTGAAGAGTGGCAAACCTTTGGTTTCGGGGCAGGAGACAGCAACCATCGAAATGCACAGTACCGTTACTCGGTTTGACGACGACAGCAGCGTTGCAAGGAAATTTCGCACCGGACGATTCACAAGCTTAGCCGTTCAGGGCTGGAAAAACAAGGTATCGTTGAAAAAGCAGGAAGTCGAGAATTTGCTGTTTGAAGATGCATTATTAGGAGATCACTAGTTTCTAGTTCACTTGAAAGAATCTGTAGCGCAACACCCAAAATGAAAGTGACGCAGTTTACTGTTTTACCCAAGTGGTCAACCGTGATTTTTTGGGATAATGGAACATCAACTTTTCTCCTTTCCTTAGTGAAGTGCATGTACTACGACTGATTGCAACATCAAACTCCATTATTGCCCAAAAATCTTGCCGTTGTAGGCCCAGTGCTTCGCCGAAATGTCCTCGAGGTAAATACTCACTCGTGTAGGTGGCACCTTGAGGCACTCGGCTACGGTCTCCGTCAATGCCGCAACTGTCTTGGGGTTTCTCTTATCTTCCAATTGACCGATGCTACGCACGTGAATGAATGCCAGAGGCTACCGCAAAATGTTTCGGTTAGATGATCGAAGGTTTGTTGAGAATAGTTATGTGAAGCAACATACCGCTTGAGTCTCCAGGTGAGACATCAGCTGATCCAGTTGCATTTGCACGATGACATGGGGAGCGGGTCGGTCTAGAGCGGCCGAAATTGTCTTGGTGATGGCAGCAATTGTTGTAGTGATATCCACATTGGCGCTGGCCACGTTGCTGGAAATGTTGACGTAGGGCATCCTGGAGGAATTCAGATGAGGTCTTGGCTGCGAAGTGGCAATTGAAAGTAAGATTAGGTACTTACTTCCGTCTCACTTGCGTTCCGGTGGGCAAATTCCAAAGTGATTAGCCAAACCCCACAAAGAAATACCGCAGGTTTAACTGTGTAGCAGTAGTCAAGTTCCGTCAAACTTGACAGGCCATGACCAAGCCATGAGCTCTACGAAAATATCTCAACGAAGTCAGATACAACCCAGATACTTTAGTAGTTTTGCAGACGTATACAATATCCATGTCAACCAGGAACCTCAATAAAAGTAGAGCTTGAACTGCTAATCAAATCATGCGTCAAATAGGTTCATGAGTTCCCGAGTTTCTGTATCTACTTCGTTACGTACTATTATACTGGTTCGTGGCCACATGCTGCGCAGCGCGATTCAGTAGTTTCGTTTAGTAGTGTGCATCGAGGACACGCCCACGACTGGAAACGATGAAATTCGAGCTGCACCGGGTTGGGTGACATCAACAGCATTTCCAGTACATCTACCAGTTCTTCATTCTCCAGCTTGTGATCGTTGATGCCCACGAGAATGTCCCCTTCGCGAATCGCTCCACTGTCTTCAGCTGGTAATTTCTCGCCAGCGCCATTAACCTCGAAACCCGACACAATAAACGTTTTCTTCTCTGACGAATCATCACTTATAGTTTCGTCTAGAAGCAAGCCAATACCACCATCCGATGCGTGGAGACGTACATTATACACCTTTCGAGGCGTTTCGGGTAC
>NBNE01000974.1:0-15536 GCA_002215365.1 Phytophthora megakarya | reverse complement strand
CTTGTTCCCATTCCAGATGTTTTCGACATGCCACTGTGGACAAAAGAGGAATTGGAGGAAATCGCTCCAATGTATCCATCTGCTGCAGATGTGTGGCAGAATCGATTTAAGTGTCTGGGTGGTGTGCCTCGTCTGGTGGTGCAGGACATTAAAAAGGATCCACAAGAATTGCTGACGAATGCATGCACGAGTTGTTCTCTCGATGATTGCATTACGTTGGTGTCCATCGAATCCGAGATTAGCTCGAAGACCAAGAACGTTCAGACTTTGATTCACATCCACAGCCAAGAACCGTACCAGGATGACGAAGTCGCCTATGCATCAGACTTGGCCATAAAAGTGATTGCTCGGACAAAGTGGCGATCAGATCGCGCGAAATTGCAACAACTTCTCGCTGCGAGCGATGGAAACCCGCTAGTACAAGCGTTATGCGGATATATCTTCGAGCCTTATTGCATGAATCTGTTGGAGCAGGGTGGAACTTTCACGTATCGAGAGCTTTTGTCCGGAAATCAAGTTCGATCGCGGAAAGCGAACAAACGCAAACAAGGTACCGGAACAATCGAGATTCCGCGGTCACCGCTGACTCGTCAAATTGAGGAGCATGTGGAAACTTATCATGATGCAAATCAGCTGTACGTGCCTCGGTCGTCGAATTATACTGCTATTGATGCGTGGATGCCGCAATTCGGTGGATTCCAGATGACTGTGAAAAAAAAACATGACATCAAGGGTGGAGTGGCAGAAGATTTGGCGAAGCTGGGTCAGGGTGGCAATCGACTGTTCTTTTTGCTTCCACCGCTTTACTACGAAGAATTCACCAAGAAGAAACCTCAAACCATCAAGCAATTTGGAATACGTATTCCGTACCCCGACCAGGTTAATTAGTGTTTCAACAGAACAACATTTTGACATGTTGTTTTCCACGGCCCACCAATGGATAATGACGCATATTTATTTACCATCGCACATTTTTTTCTTTGAATGTCGAGAACCTGTCGACGTGCTCTCACGAGAAGAAATGAGTGCGCAACCTGAGGTAGTGAAAGTGCAGTGCAATAGCGATATAATTAAAAAAAATAAAGTAATTTATTTATTTAACAATTCGTCAATAGCAGCACACAGCTTTGGTGCCTTTTCAGTTGCGAACTTGGATGATCGTAGCCATTGAATGTAGGGGACATCAATCAAATATACCTGCTTTAACGACTTCCGGAACAAGAAATGTAGCAATATCAGAATCAGGACCTCCAACCAGCATTTCCTGAGAACGGAGCCATCGACAGTAGGATGGGTCCCTCTCGAAAACATCTTCAATAGTTGAGCCTTTGTACTTACCGAAAGAAATGGACATGATATCTATACACTATAGGCATATATCTATTTTTTTAATTTAAATAATTAAGCCGTAGTAAAGTCAAGAACCTCACCCGTTAGACGGTCGTAGGTTAGCTCTTGCTCACTTACAACTAATACAAGCAAATTGACACCCTGGCAACCGGCATTGACACCCTGAATCTGAATAGCCTGTGGGATGTCCTTCTCCGTTAGGCGACTGACGTCGGCAATTAGCATACGGTTAGTTAGCGACCACGTCTGATAGTCGAGAAGACCATTTACAAGTTCAGGGGTAAGATCGCCGTTGATAGCACCAAGCTTACTTACTTCATCAGAGAACTGACGGAAATCGTAGTCATGGCTAATATCAAAGCACTGCTGCGAACCGATACGAACGTTAAACTTTCGAATCGACGAACCATCTGAAGCGTCCACGGGGCAGTATCAAAAGGGCTCTGAACTGTTGAACCGTAGCAGACGCAAAGCTACCAGTCTGTTCAACAAACGGTAGCAGAACAACGTACTTAGCGTTCTTTACCGAAGCAGACAGCTGAAGATCGAAGGAAGCATTGAATTGAGTCGTTTGCTTACCAGTACCAGCACGCTGGTAAAACTACTGCGCATAACAATCGTTGTAGCGAACCTTCTTAACCGGCTTCGAGATAATAGCCTGAGGGTTCTCAAGATGAACAAAAGGTACGTACAGACGAGCGGTAGTGAATGGCATGTAAGTACCATCAATAGTAGGCTCAAGAGAATTGACAACCGCACCCCAAGCAATTGAGAAACTGCCAGAATTTGCAAGAACACTAGCCATGGGGTTGTTCGTGGTAGCAGATGCAATCATAATGGGGCACACATTACCAGAAGAAAGCGTAGTACTTGTCAGCGACATGTTCTTCGACGCATCAACAGCGATAGCAGACCGGGAACTATACCCGGCGGCATCGGCTGTCCAAACCTCAACGCATGAAATATGCAGTAGAACAGGCAGCATGCGTCGACTAACTAATCATGTACATATGCAGGGTCTTCATCTTGGTCATGTAGCCACGTCACCATTACCAACTGACCTCCGTCGGTAATAGTCATGTGATGTTATCGCTTGAGGGAGCTCGCACTTCAGTTTCCTCCTGTTGCATTTGACGCCGTCGTTCGTGATGACACCACACGTACGTTATGTTTGCAACAGTATATAATATATTTCAAAAACCTCGTGCGCGCTCTCTGCAGCGCTCTACCAGACACCTAACACAGCAGCTATGGCGATCGGTGTCAATATAATTGACCAAATACGGCACGAAACGATACCAAAGTATGCCATGCCGATCTATACTTGAGTGGAGATAAAGATGTCATCTACAGTATTCGGTTGGAGTGAATGTTAGGATATTGGAGCAGGGTTGTTGTATTTACATTGTATCAACAGAGTAGATTCCAACTAAACTGTCGTCGAACTACGGTGTCCAACCAATCACGAATATTTTCCCATATGCCCTGCGACGATGGCGGTCGCGTCTCAATCATGTCTAGGCTGCCTTTGAGCAACGATTTGCTGCTAGACAATAGTCTAGGACTGTGCGCAAGTTGCACTGATGACCCGATCTACGGTTTTCATTTCGTGACTCTCATTCCACAACTTGCTGGACCCTACGAACCTACACTTCGAACCCGAACTATCCTGGTATTATCAATCCGTCTCTCGTCTGTCCTCCTACTAGCTGCTGCTGGATCCACCCTCGTTCTAAGCGGTACTGTGGTCGCAGCCTCGACCCACTCCATCGATGTCTCGACAATTGCATCACCAGGTGTAGCTGGTGTGAACCAAGCCGTCGGTGGTGCCAAGAGGTCGCTGCGTTACCATGACAACGACGATCGCTACGACGAAGAGGAAGCAGGCGATGACGATGATGAAGAACGAAAGTTCACCAACCTCTTCTCGACGACCAAGCTCGACCAAATTAGAGGAGCTCTGAGACGGGCAGACAACGGAGACGACGGGGGTCTCGCCATGGTCAAGAGGAGATTCGGGAAATGGGAGAGCAAAGACTACAACTCTTACAACCTTCCTGATGCCGTGAGCGGGGAAAGGTACGACCAACTCCGTAAGAAGTTCCAAAATTGGGTGTACCACGGACACCTATGAGGCAGTCTTCTTCATTGAACGCGTTCGTACAAAACGTTCTTGTGGCGAAAAGTGAAGCCATAACTCTCAAATACATGAGCCATCTTGAATTGTCTGTTGTTTTTTACGGATACGACCTACATATGACTGGATTGAACGCTACGTTAGAGGTTTGTACAAAACTTCTGTAGAGATCTAGTAGTCGATTGCCACAGGATCTAAGTCAGGTGTGAAGAGGCCCTAGTAATTTGAATCTAATTCGTACGTGAAGTAGACTGAGAATGTCAAAGCTCGTTGGTTTGGACCGCATTTGGACAGTTCACATTGTATCGACGCATCAACAAGATGTCATCGTATGTGGTTAATACTGACGTTCTTATCGTCGGTACTTGCCATCGAAACCGACAGGAACAGCGGTCCCATGGGGGAGAAGTGAGGAATACGCTGAGGTAGAGAGAAAAGGAAGTGCCAAGATTGTTTAACGCGACGCGTAGCAAGAAGAGAGTAGATGACGCGAATATCGATAGGAGGTTCTGGAAGTGGCTGAGAACACTCCCGGCGAAATCCATTCTACCATCAACGACCCTTTTGTAGTAATACCATCGCTAGTAGTATCGCCATGGGTGTGCACTTCTCCTGTATGTATCGAATGGATAATGTTTGAATTCAACTGCCACCTTCGCATGGACACAACTTTGTGTTAAACGCTTATGCTGTTTGCTGCGTCATCAGGGCTACCAAGGTACTTCCACTATGAGCAGTAGGGTCCCTCCCGCTCTTCCACGGTGCAAACTTTCATGTGTAAGTTTACATACTCCTATGTTAGGCATCTGCAGTGCATCTTCTCTCTTTACCGTGACGAGAGAAGAACACCCGTTTAACGATACTGAAATCTAGCTATATTACCTTTATCTCATCTGCTGTGGGGTGTTTAAGGAACGAGTGAGAATTTCTGGTTACGGTTTATCTCTTTCACGTTTAGTCCGATTTGCTCGTACTAGTATAACAGATGTCGAATTTGGCGGTTGAAGTATGATGTATGAGGAGCGCTTGTGCCGTCGGCTACTGGCATGACTGATCGCTTACAGGCTGTCCACAGTATCTAGCGCAGCTTGTACAGGCCATGCCCGTGTGGAACACGGTGTAGTTGTAGGCACACATACTCACCACCAATTTGTTCGAGAGCTTGCCAAGAAGACAGGGGTTCCTGGTATCAAATTCCAGATCACGATAAACATACTGTCACGAGTTTCGCGTCGAATACTCGCGAGCTAGTTAATCTTTAACTAGTCCGCTGAGCGACAGGGAGGGGACTTACACTACAGGTAGTGATCCGTTAGGATATTTAGAATCCACGGAACTTTAGAACGACGACTACTAGGCAGGAATGCATGTAAAAACCAAAGTAGGAAGCAAGAATGGATTTTTGCCAACACTTGCCTAAATTCCCGCCATTATGTCAAAATTAGTAATTTGTCAAGCCTTGGCTAAATCCATTCACCGTCGGCCACGTGGATTCTTAGTCACTCCAAACATGGATGAATGCACCGTAACGGATCTACAAGGGCGGTCACTAGCACTCCGTGTGAAAATAGTGTTCACGACGAGAACAGAAGCTACGGAACACATTAGGGACTTCATCCTTGCGCAAGGAAAGCGCGCCATCCAATGCCCAAAACAGACATGCCGAAATCAAATGGTTTACGTGTGCTCAAGCTCAACTAAGTGCTCTTACTCGGCTGTCGTTACTCGGTGTCACAGCAAAGTTGGTTAAGACTTCTTTCAAAGCTCGTCTTTTTGTGGTGGGTCACGATGGCGACAACAAAAACATTGTACTTGCTGTGGGTCTGGTATCCTCCGAAGATGCAGTTTACTGCCATTGGTTCATGCTTAATTGCAAGCAAGCTGGCATCATACTGTCCGGAACTCCGGTATTCATGGATTATGGCAAGGCTGGTATTTCCGCGGGTGCTACGCTCGGATTGCAGTTACACTTTTGTACGCGTCATTTCGATGTGAATGTCCTTTCATGCGTCAGTATGGAATTCCTTATCGCCACTTTGTTTCGGTGCTCACCGCAGCCAAGCATTTCCACACTGTATATGACTGTTTTGATGACTGCTACATTGTGACAGGAAGAGATCAAAAGCAACGTATCGCCAGTGGAGGTGAAGAGCCTGGCAGCTCTACAGCCATCGCAGGCGTTGTGGTAACTGTGGCGAATTTGGGCGCAACGTTAGAATTTGTAGGAACGAGGTTGTCATCTAGAAACGTAGGCGGCTGTTAGTACTAACACGAATGGATTGAGTCAATCAATATACGTGAATGGATTTAGCCAAGGTTTCACAAATTATCTTCCAGTTTTGACATAATGTCGGAAATTTAGCCAAGGCTTCAGTTTTGAAATAATGGCGGGAAATTAGCCAAGGGTTTGGCAAAAGTTCAGCAAGAATAGGAATAAGCGAGCGGGCTCATTCCGGAATCGGATAAAAAGAATATAGTCGGCTTCTGCTCTGGCCAAGCAACTGTGGACAGACCACAAGGGTGGCTTCGGATACACAACACCGAGAGCCTAATTTACCACTTTAGTGTTTTCAAGACGTGATCTCGGACACATAAAAAACAACCTAAAGACTTCTTGCGCATAGGTGCTGCCACATCCACTCTTCCATTTCACTCAGTGATTTGGGAAAGTGCGACATAGCAGACTTTGGAAAGATGCAACCACGTAATACAACAAGACGAGTGCTGAGAAGTGGCACCGCCCCAGTCAGACAGCATCTTGACGGTGATCGGCGAAGTCCAGAAAACCAGAGAATCGATCGGCTTGAGTCAAGGTTGGATGAGACGCATGGTGACATTCGAGCGTTTAGCAACAATACCAACGTAACAATAAACAACATGAACACACGTATCCGCTCTGATATTGCTGCACTAAACCAATCCGTCGCAGGACTTGTCGAGGGTGTTGGTCACTTGGTGCAAGGCCTAAATCGGGTTTAACAAGACGCACAAGAAGCTCATCAACTTGCACAGGTAGCGAATTCAATACCTCCAACTGTGAGAGTAGTGGATGCGACCTCGCTACCTCCATCTGCACGGAGAGGACCGATCGGCTCGTCGTCGACCTTACCCCAATCAGCAGGCGTAAATATGGACATACCAACACAAAATAGAAGAACTTTCGCTTCTGAAAATGATGCTAATGGTTGCTCAATTCTTGAAGATAAGGGTCTCTCGTTGATGTGGTGCCTCGCACCCAGTATATTTCGGAATGACTAATCTGCTAGAATCCTAAGCGTAGCCTAAATGTAGTTATATAGCGTTAAGTATGTAGTAGTTTCATGTCTTGGCACAGGAGGCTGTCGGAGAGGTCGTTGTTGTCGTCTTCGTAAGTATCGACGTCACTGTGCTGATCGCAGGTCGTTGTTGGCTCCATTGTACGTAATTGGCGCAAGCAACTGATCCCCAACACTACTTCTTGATAGTGAGGGCTTCTTGTTGTAGAAGTGGATGCATCATGTTTAACATAGTCACGTTGCGTTTGTGTAACGTAGCTGCAAGAGGTTTCGTCAACATGTCGGTTTTCATTTCGGTAGTAGGGCAGTAGCTGACTTTAATGTCCATGTTGCGAATTGTATCGCGTATGAAGTGAAATTTTATGTTGATATGCTTCATCCGTGCAGTACTCAAGTTATTTCCATGTTCGTGATGGCACATTGGTTATCGATGTGCAACGATACCTTATTGGCCTTGCTGTCAAGGCCAAGCTCGTCAATGAGCTGCTTCACTCAGAGACAGTCCTGCACAGCAGTGGCCCCAGCGATGTATTCAGCTTCGGCCGCTGAGAGTGCTACCGTGTTCTGCGTCTTGCTATATCAAGCCATCGGCATGCCATTCATAGTCTGTAAGCCACCTGAAGTTGATTTGGTGTCCTTATCGCCGGCCAAGTCAGCGTCGCTGTAAATGGCTACATTGACTTTTCGTTGTGATTGTTTTTGCGCATGTAGGCGAGGTCACGAGACCATTGGAGATAACGTAGTATACGTGTCACCGCAGGCCAGTGTGCAGTGGTAGGGGAAGCTACGAATCGCTTAAGATAATTTGCATGCATTGTGATACCTGAGTGAGTACAGTTACTTAACCACAAGAGTGAACCAATTGCCTCTCGCATAGTCTTTGTCTGGAAAAATGGCTCTGAGACCTCGTTTTGCAGGTTCCGGGTTGATTCCACTGGGGTTGCTACTGAACGGCAGTTTTCCATGCCGAGTTTGCATAACAAAGTGTCGATGTTGGTGCTTTGGCGCAGGCAGATTGCCTCTTCACATTACTCAATGTGGATACCAAGACATTTCATGGCCGGACCCATGTCCTTAATTTGAAGCTGTTCCGCTAATTTGTTCATCATCCAAGCGGTATCGCTCTCACGCTGACTGATAACTAACACATCATCGACGTACAGCCCTAAAACAGTCTGTTTGTCATTCTGTCGACGAAAATACGGACAAGTATCGATTCGACTTCTCATGAAGCCAAGTTCTAACCAGTGGGTATTGTGTCATTCCATACCTTCAGACCATAGAGGCTCTTTTGAAGCTCTAGGTACTTGCTTTTGGTATCGAGCTGCTGTGTTAAACCTCTAGCGACCCAACCGAGCTTTGAACCTCTCCAAGTCTGCATAGTTATCAAATTTTATCTTGAAAACCCATTCGGCACTAATCAGATTTCGCTCGTCTGGAATGTCTACAATTTCCCAGGTGGCATTATTTGAAATGACACGGAGCTCCTCCTACCTTGCCAGTTGCCATTCCGTCCAATGGGAGCAGCGCATTGCCTTTTTCACTGAAATTGGTTATTTGATGCCGTCGCTTTCATGTAGAGAAGCAAGAGCTTCTCCTCCTTGTAGACCGATATGGCGACGGGCGTCGCGAACTCGTCTAAGAACGATTGAGGTAAACGAATACATTCATTGGGCAGTGCTCAGCCCCGCGGTTAAGTCCAAAGATGCGATGAATTGCTCCAAAGTTCAAGGGATGCGGTTCAGAAGGAATTCCACAAGGTTGGTCATCCTCATTCTCATAGTCGATTAATTTGTCGCCGTTTCCAGCAGGCTGCATGCACTGACGGTCTCTAGTCCCAGTGGATACAACTTCACTATTGTTGTGATGGGCATCAATAGCATCCGCCCCACAACTCTCGGATCCAATCGGTCAATATTTTGGATGTGAGTCGCCGAAATGATTCGCTTGGCTTGCGCGGTGAAGACTTGGTATGCTTTCTTTTTCGGATCAATTCCAATTATAACATATTTTTGGTCTCGTTTCCTAGCTGATTTTCCGGCTGTGTGTGTGATATGACTCGTACATTTTGCTCCAAATCGTAGTATGTGAGAGAAATCAGGCACCTTACCCGTAAGAACTTCGATAGGAGATGCGTGATCTGCATTGGCTCGTGTCGGTAGGTAGTTGCATATATAGCTCGCATAAAGTACGGCGCCCCCCCCCCAAATCTCAGTGGAAACGCTGGTGCCCACAACATCGCTCTTTCCGAGTCCATTACGGTCCTATGGAATCGCTCCGCTTTGCCCTTAGATGATGACATGTCTCTTTCAGTAAGTAGGTGGCGGATGCCACGATTGAGTATGAATCTGTCAAGTCCGTTGCTACCAAATTCACCACCACCGTCCGATCTAATTACTTTCACATTCGTCTCATATTGGCGCTCATACTCACTAACGAGATCCTCCGAATGAACTTCCACTTCACTGTTCTTGCGGAGCAAGTACACAGAATTGTAGTTTATAGCGTGGTCAACAATAATTAAGCTGTGATTATGGCCAAGTCTATCGGGTGCCATGACAAACCTTTACGTCAACACATATTGTAGCACCAGGTTCATCGGTTGGAGCCGATGTGGACGTGTCTTGCTTGCTTTTTAGCTTGTCGACCTTGTCTAGCTTCAGCACAATTCATACAGAAATCCATCTTCCGGGTGAATGCCACAATCTCTTCAGCCCGTTTCTTGCCGATCATGCGCACGAGGTCTGGTATTTTACATGTCCAAACCGTCTGTGCCATTGTTGTGGTAATCGACGCGAATGAAGTGGCTCCTTCCTCGATTCCTACTGACCAGAGGCCACCCATAGATGATTGTTCAATCTCATCGACGAGTTGGCCCGTATTCGGTTTTACGATGCACCGCTTGCCGAACCCGCATGAATATCCTCGTTCAGTAAGCCGGTAAACCAATATCACGTTTCGATTAATCCCCTTGGCGTAGTAAACATTTTTCAGTAGCACAAACTTATTTTCCCCTTTAGCGGTTACTGTAATTAAAGTACTATCACGCTTGGTAGATACAACACGATTACCATTTGCTACTTTGACTGTTAGAAAGCAGGCTCCAAGGCGAATACTTGTTATTGATCAGTACAAAGGTGGTGTTTTGCTCCAGAATCAACAATCCAAGGTTCAGTGGTAGTTTTGTTAGAACTTCCAAACTGTTTTGAAGCAGCCATCCACGCCTGTGCTTCATCATTGGAATCGATAGCTGATTGAATTTCCGTATCTCCAAATTCACCAATGGAGACAACCGACGTTTGATTGTCACCTTCACTTACAGCAATGTTTGCACTACCATTGCTGGCCAACGTTTGGGCTTGTTTTACAATTGGGGACGTAAATATTTTGTGCTCAAGCTGGCCGCACACGTGACATCGTATTTCATCTCGATTTCCAGTGGCAGCGGCAAATACTTGGCCATAATTTGTTGATGGGAGCGTTTATCATAGTTGTCGTTGGTTACGGTAACCGTGATCATCATTGTTACGATTGTTATGCTCGTGACTACGATCGTTCTGTGAACTGTGGTTACGTTGGTCGCAATAGCGGGTTTTGCGATCATCTCACTTGGTGCCAAATTTCCTGTCATCACCACGTAGTTTGTACAGTAGACGCTTCATTCGATCTGTTTCAACAATGTAAGTTTTAGTAACATCGGGCACGAATGACAAGAGAGTATGGTCTAAGTCAGGACACGCGTTGTTGCTAAAGCCTTCCATTACCATCTTAGTCTGATCTCCGTCCATAAGGCTCTCAATGAAATTCAAATACACCAAGTATTCGTGCCACTAATCGCATTCACGCTTTTTACATTTCATCTCCATACTAAGTTTTAATCGGGTTACTTTGCAGCCAAACTCTGTACGCATTGCGTGCTTCACCTCGGAATATGCATGGTTGGATCATCATGGCGTCGTTACCACTCCGAGTGTTTCTTATGATAATATCTTGACGCTTTACCTTCGAGAAAATTGACTATCACCGATGTTTTAAGGTCGTTAGTCCACGTGGAGCCGTGTACTAGTTCTTCGGTGTGGATTGCGAGTTCAAACTCGTGTATGAAGGTATCAAAACCAGCTTTAAGTCCAGGATAAATTTCATCTCATGTGAAGTTCGAACAGCGAACGTCTTTGAATTTTGGTGGCTTGGGTGAAGGAGGTGCGGTTTCCATGCTAACATCTGGCATGTCCACGAAAGCCGGTGTTTGGGCGCTCAATAATTTCTTCATGGCGCAGGGTTGACTTTGTAGTCGAAGGATAAGTTGGAGTTGGTCATGTTGCTCCACGGCTTCTTGATCAAATGGGTCAAAGCGTAGTTCGTCGAACAGCCCAGACAAATTTGTTCGTTAATCACCAACTTCTTCTTCAAAACTGTACACACACCGTGAAGCAGTTGATTCTTGGTCGAGGTCGCCTCGCGAGTCGCTGGAGTCGTCACTGGTTAATACAGAGCGATGGCCAGTTGGGCTCATAATCAAATGGTTGCTCAATTCCCAAAGATCGAGGTCTCTCCTTGGTGTGGTGCCTCGCACCAAGTATATTTCGGAATGGCTAATCTGCAAATATCCTTTTTGAAAAAAATCGGTTATCACTAGATTCTCAATTTTGGGACACATCAAGAAAATTTCAAGCGCCGTATCTAGATAAGAGCGGTTCATTGGTAGATTTAGGATTCATATGGATAAAGGCTTTAGGATGAGGGCATGATTTTTGTTGCGTGTCCCCAACGCGTGCTAGCAAGTTTAATCAGCTTCATTAATCTCATTTCTCAATTCGTCCTCTAAGCAGCAAGCCACATTCCTAGCAACAGCCCTGTCGCTAGTAATTTCTCACCGCCGCCGCCTCGCCCAACACTTCTTGACCCCGCTACTTTATGTGAGCAGTTATCACGTCAAGCTTCGGTTCAAGTACAAGTGGTCAAGTCAGGGTGCTTGTAGCCATATAGTGGAAAGCAAATCATCTTCTGGTTATTGTTTTCCAGAATGGATTACGTGAAGAAACCGCGATGAAGATCAAGGCAGAAAGTCCTGGTACGCTACAAGAGACAATAGAAATCACCTCTAACTTTGAGTTTGTACATTTCTCATGGAAACCACCTCGAACTCCTTCTAAACGACCTAATTGGAAAAACTTCAAGTTCTTGTCCATTTAAGCCTAAATAACTAGCAAAACTCTTTGAGAAAAGACAAGAAGGACGACTGGACGAAGACAGCTAAGTGCAACAACTGCGCTGAAATAGGACACATCTCACCACTATGCAAGAAAACGATAAACAATGAGTCAAACCGCTACATGAGCGGATCGGTGTATGCGATTTTTTAAAGTTGAAGATCAAACGTACAAGAATGAAGGTCAGCAGACAAATATCTCTATCGTTGTCAACAATAGAAGCAGCCTTAATGACGTGAACGAAGAATTTGTCAAGAAACCCAAGGATGAGACGCTCTCAAGGACAATATTGCGTATCCAAAATTGCACAAGTATGTGGACACAGTATTCCGTACGGAACTTTTTAGCTAGAACCCACCAAAAAGTGAAGGTATTGAGCATGATATATTGCTGAAACCTGAAACCAAACCAATCTCGGTGAAGGAGTGGCGCCAAAGTTTTGATCAACGCCAGATTATTCCAGATTGGACCAATGAGATGGTCCAAGCAGGCATCATACGACCAAGCACGTCAGTATTTAGTGCACCAGCATTCTGAGTGAAGAAACCTGTTGGATGGCGTATCGTGCACGGCTTTCGTCAGCTAAACTAGCGGCAATCTTGCCTGCAATCCCAATGCGGCGAAAGGTAGATACTTTTGACACGATGGCAGGATGTTTTTGGTATTCGTACATGGACTTACTCTGAGGATATTACCAATTAAAGCTGAAGAAGTCTGATATACCCTTTACGGGTTGTTCAACTCCATACGTTTTTTTAGTATCTTGTCACTCCCAGGGGACTCAGTGGTAGTTCCAGAACGTTAAAACTACTGTTACAGAAGGTGTTTAGGGATTTACGTGACTTGATGCGAATTTACTCGACGATACCTACGTGTTCATTGCAAACGAAGATGTCTCCGAGCACCTCGAAGCTTTGGATCGAGTGCTCAAGCGCTGTGAAGAACAGAAGCTTTACACAAAGTTGTCAAAATGTCAATTCTGTGTGGATGAAATTCCATGTCTGGGAGAATTCGTTGGACGCAATGGTGTCCGTATGGACCCGGACAAGGTTAAGATGATTGCTGACCGGCCCGTTCCAAACACAAAAAAGCAAATGGAAAGCTTCGTGGGGACAACCGTGTACGGCACCAGTTTGTTTTAAGGCTTTGCTCAATTCGGAGGTCTTTTGCATGACAATATCAAGGGCAAACGGTCTCGTGAACGCATCCAGCTCACCGAAGATCAAAAACGATGCTTCGAGGAACACAAGCGTCGCTTATCGTCGCCACGTATCCTGAAACTTGATTTCTAAAATCCTTTCGGTTTCAGAATGGACGCCTCGAACATCGTGAGCGGAGAAGTCTTGTTTCAAAACGAGTGAGGGTTGGAACATCCAATACGTTTACGGGTCATAAGATGATACCCGCTGAACAGAACTATCCATTTCACGAACAAGAGCTATTTGCAATAATGCATGCACTAAAGACATGACGTGTCTATCAATTGGACAAACCTTTTACTGTCGAAACCGACCACAAGAGCATTGAGATGATTCTGACGCAGTAGACAACTAACCGAAGGATTGCCCGATGGTTCAATAAACTCGCTGAATTCCAGCCGCTCTTCAAGTGAATTTCGGGAGAAACCAACATGGTAGCAGACGCTTTATCAAGCAATCCATACTTTGAGCAAAAGGCCCCTTAAACTAGCCTAAACGAACTTCTTAAGTCTGCTCAAAACCGCGAAATTGTGGCGACAATAGTCGCCTCCATGATGACTGTCGCCCAATTAGCGAAGCAAATGTGCTTGTGGAAGAAGGAATTACTATGGATCATCAGGCGTCTGAAGGCAGGGGATAAGATACCTCGTTACTCAATAAACGAAGAGGTTTTGTACTGTCAGACACGAGAAGATGAAGCTCCACGTTTTTATATTCCGGACGACGAAGAGCTTAAAAACCTCGTTATCCGTGAGAACCATGACTCAGTATCTGCTGGCCGTCCTGGGTATGTTCGGTTGTACGCGAGAAGTACTACTGGCCAAGGATGTCCAAATTCATATGAGATGTGTCAACAAAGCTAGGCATACCAAGCTGCCAGAACTCCTGCAATCATTGAATGTTTCAAAATGCTGATAAGTAGATATTTCCATGAATTTTTTGTGTCGTTTCCAGTGACTAAGGATGGATTTAACTCGATTATGGTCATTGTTGATCGTTTGACCAAGCGAGCCAAGTGTATTGCAACTAAGACAACCGACGACTCTAGCGAGATTCCGAATGTGTTCATGAAGGTTACGGCAAGAACCACGGCATGCCTAAGACCATTGTGTCCGATAGAGACACCAAATTTACGGCCAAGGTTTGACAAGCAACTATGACAGCTATGGAAACGCAGCATAATCTTTCGTCTGCATTCCGACCCCAAACCGACCGACAAACCGAAAGAACAAACCGTTTCATCAGAGGCTGTCAGTAGCCCAGCTCAAGATGACTGGGATGAATATCTCCACTTGGCAGAAATCGCCTACAATCGACGCGCACACTATACGATAGTAATGTCGCCGTTCGAAGCGGGCCTAGGATATATACATTTCATGCTGATGACGTGGCTATAGATCTTGAATTTAAGAAGTTGGAGAAATCACTGCAAGAGGTTTTACTTCGACAACAAAGTCTGCTCAAGGTGGCACAAGTCCGCATGAGCGAAGCGCAGGAGCGTATGAAGCATTACTACAACGACTTGTACAGAACTTCGAAGTCAACGACATGTTGCTGTTAAACGGAATAACGTCGATATTCGTCCCAAAGGGTATCCCCAGTCAAAGAAGTTTGCTCCAAGATACATTGGGCCATTTCCAGTGTTGAAGAAGAGCTCGAAGTTTCCTATAAATTGGGATTATCGAAGGGATTGACGATGCACCCGGTATTTCACACATTGCAGCTAAAACCATACCAGAAAGCCATCAATCGTAAGCAGAAGGTGAACAAAGTGGTGTTAGCCGATGGCTCCGAGGGACAACTCATTGAAGCCGTAATTGGACAACAGAAGTACAAAGAAAAAAAACAGCACAAAATATGGTGGTTTGGTGAATTGAAGTCAGATGCCATCTGGGAGCTCGTGGGGAATCTGAAGCAGATTCCAGGACTCTACCTCTATTGAGGGTCTAAGAGGAAACCAAAGCCATTTTCGAAACAGGCGTGTTCTTTAAGGGAGGTCATGTGACGCAGTTTTCATCAGCGGCATCAATTGCTGTCGACGCCAACCACATCAAAAATTAATATTACATGTGTTTGTAGGACTATCCAAAATACGTGCTCCTAAAAAAGTAACTTTGTAATTTCCAAGCTTACAACGGCCAAGACTATCCTATAATCATGGATTTGATTGGAAGTAAATCCTAACGATTCGAAAGAATTCAGTTATGACTGGATTCTCAATTTTGGGACACATCAAGAAAATTTCAAGGGACGTATGTAGATAAGAACAGTTCATTGGTAGATTTAGGATTCATATGGATAAGGCTTTAGGATGGGGACATGATTTTTGTTGCGTGTCCCCAACGCGTGCTAGCAAGTTTAATCA
>NBNE01000973.1:0-15539 GCA_002215365.1 Phytophthora megakarya | reverse complement strand
TTCAACTTGTTCAGCTTAAGGCAAAATCGCAACTGATCTCCAACTTATTTGCTTCTCTCTGACACATCCGTCCTTCGAAGCCGCACATGCAGCCAGCTTCAACGTCGTACGCTTCGCAGCACTTTCCAAACCAACAGCACATCCTCGCTAGGGACTGACTCACCCCCTCCAGTCTTCTAGCAGGTCACCACAGCGCACAGTCAGCACCCGCGCCTTGGCAGCCGTCCTTGATGTCACGCCTTGGAACCTTCGCAAGTGGCACTACGCGCTCACAGTCATCACGCTAATTCTTAGAGGTCGACCCTTCAGGCAGTCAGTCACCCAAATGAGACTCAATAGTCTACCGCAACCCGGGTCCCAGCTCGGGACCCGCGAGAAGTCGCAACCCGCGCCTCGTCCACCAGCTGATCTTCCCAGATGTCGTCAGCGACAAGGATTACTGAGTGAGGCTCAGAACGGTCCCCAAGACGGTGGCCTTCCGTTCCACACGTGACACCAATCACACGACGTCAGTGGCGGTGGCTCTTCAAAAAAGATTGAGTTTTGACCAATTGCAAGGCGTTATTCGGCTTGCTCAAAGGAGGCAAAATGCTTCCTTTCATTTTGTACCCACCGCTGAGAGGACACATGGCTCAAAGGAGGCAAAATGCCTCCTTTGATTTCAAATATATGGGCTTCAGTATACTATAGTTAAGCAGTTGTCCGCGAAAGGGTTAACTGCTACGAATAATTTAGCATTTTTTTAAATATGCATTTTTTTAAAAATAATTTACCAGTACATGTAGTGGAAAATGAGCGTAGAGGAGGAAGCACCGGAGATTGTGTCGGAGTTTCCAGCGCCGCCCACGTTCTTCACGCTCTACGCGGACGGCGTGGGGAGCGGTCCAGCCCCTCCTGCGCCTATGGAGCCCATATACCACATGTTCGGCTCGCCTTACAGTACGCAGGACGTGGTTCCGGATCTGCTGCCCCACGCGGAGAAGAAACTCTACGCTAAGAACGACGAGACTGTGCACTATAAAGCCGAGATGAAGAAGTACAGTATACAGGACGTTATTACTGACTCATCAGACTTACTGACTGTGTCTTGTATGCTTTGTAGGATCAATCGCTCGCTCCTGGCAAACTTCGTGGAGCTTGTGGACGTCCTCGTCAAGAAGCCAGCCATGTTCAAGTGAGTTTTGTTCGCATATTACAAGCACACGGCCTGTTACTGACTGATTTACTCTAGTGCAAAACTGGACGACGTGGAGCTGCTGTTCCTCAACATGCACAATCTCATCAACGCTTTCCGTCCGCACCAGGCGCGTGAGACGGTCATTCAGATGCTCAAGACGCAAGTGCAAGAGCGGCGCGACGCTGCACGTGACATTCGACGCACTATTGACGAGTCGAGACAATCCGTGGAGCGAGTGCATGGCGAACTGCACGATTCTACGGACGACGCGGCAGCTGCTGATGGGAGTTCTCCTGCTGGAACGGAAGAAGATATCAAGAAGGAAAGTGTGGACGGGTCAGACATTGCGGGGAACGGAAGTGACCAGGTAAATGCAAGTGCGGTCAGTTCTGCCGCACTCACACCTGCCCAGCAAGAGCAAACAGAGGTTCGAGCTGAAGTTGGAGTTTATGTTGTCTGGTCCCTAACGAACGCGAGTATTTGTTGTCATGTTTACAGAAAGCTCGTGAAGCTCAACGAATGCAGGAACAATTTTTCACGGCGCTAGAGGCTGCGATGAACTAATTGAGTGTGACGTTGAGGGTAAGAAGGGGCTTGAAGACATGTTTCACTCGCTGATGTCTTTGGCAAGCGAACTACTTCATAGTACATGAGTAATTTAAAAATGCTGAATTCAAGCGTTGACACCGGAGATGGCAATCGCGTGAACAATGTCAGTAAACAAGAACCTGATCTAAGCTTACCTTTGTATGACCCTCCGGATGCGTTCTTCACGCTTACAGTTTGATAGGGGCATTAGTGAACACCGAGCTGTTCGTAGGGGCCGACGACGCAATAGGAAGAGGAGCGGGTGGCGGAAGTCCGTCGTCTCCTGATGATGCAGAGGGCTGAGTCGGGATCGATGAGCTGCGTACAGCACGATTAGCACCGTTTGCCGAACTGGTCAAACCCAGTAAACCGTCAGTATTCAACAGAGACATAGGCAACCAGCAACAACAAACCTGTCCATTGCCGTGCGGATAGCTTCGTACAGTGGCGCAGCAGCCACAGGAGGAGGTTCCACTCCTCCTAACAGATTTGTCACTGGTACTGCCTTGCCGTAGAACGAGCGGTTGATATCTGGCCTTGAAAGAATGACCGACCCTTCCAGTGAGATGCCAGCGAAAAGGCCCTTGGAGTGCGAGTACGAGTAGCACGGCGCCACATCCATCGAGGCGCTCGCTTCCAGAGCTCCAGAAGCCACACGACCAACAGGCCCCGCCGAAATCCCGAGCTCAGCGCCAAGATTCACTTGCCCAGAAGCGCAGAACGCTTCAACGGCTCGGTGGGTGTTGAGGATGATCACAAAGTCCGTGATCTCCCCTCCAATCTGCGGCCCCCACCCCACTCCAGCAGTTCCAATGGCCGAGGGCGCCGACCATCGCCCATCCGGCAGTCTGGCGACCACCAGACCCGTTCCCATGCGGCCCGTGAAGACAAAACCCATCTTGATGACCGTTAGGAACTGCAATACCAGCAGCAATTAGCACACCAACTTCTACTGCAGTACATTTCGTACCGCAATGCCTTTCGCGTGCGTGAGCAGCGGTAAGGGGATCGACTGGTCCTTGACGACGCCTTGGAACGTGAAGTTCTTGACGCTGTACGTGGCTTTGCGGATTTCTTCTCTCAGTGTGAACGCGTAGGGGCTGTTGAAGAATCTCTGTGGCCCCGAGTCCGTCACTTGCGTCTGTTGCACTGCGTGACTCATGGTCATCCCTGGAGTAGATTATTATATAATACCAGTAAATACTACTCGTCTACTGTAGATACATCTGATTCACTTACGCAGTTCCTCCTGCTCCGGCGCCAGTCGTGCGTGGCAGTCGTCGCACACGCGCTGTGGGTTGTGCGCGTTGACTGCCAGATACGTTCGCTCGGGGCTGGAGAGGATCTGCTCCTGGCGAATGAGGCTGCGCTGGGGCGTGCACAACTCGCAGAACACGCAGCCGCAGAGGCGACAGTGATGCTTGCGTCGCACCCAGTCGAACAGAAGCTGGCAGCCGTAGCACACGCTCACCTCGGCGTCCGGGATCCAGCGCACCGTCGTTTTGTCCATCTTGAAGCTCAATTGCTCAACTGTCAACTGGCGGCTTTTTAGCTTCGCACTTAGGCAGCTCAATACAGAAGCCAAGTATGGCATTGCCTACCATACCCTCAAATTAAAATTTCTTTCGGAGGATCGGGACTAGTGCCTGCGAGAGTGCTCGATGGTGGGCAAAAGCTCCTTGTGCAGTCGCTTCGGACGCAGTGTACTGCCGGGTGAACCTATGTGGATGGTCACTTCCGATTCTGCCAGCTCCCGCGCAAGTCATGGGCTACGAGGCGCGAGGGGACGAGAGCGGTAGCAGCTCTCGGTACGACGACTACAGTCGACAGAGAAGCTTCGAAGACCGTCGAGGAGCTGGTGCGAGCTACGGTGTGCAGTACAACTACAGCAGTCAGGACTCGGTCTACAGCAACTATGGAGGGCACGACGGCAACTCGACTGGGAACTACACGCCAAGCAGAGGCTATAGCGAACACAGCTACGGCTCAAAAGAGGGCAGAGCCCGTCACTCGAGCCAAGGGTACGGCGAGGGATATCGCTCGAGTGGCTACGATTACTCCTCGTCTGCTTCATGTTCCACCGGCAGACACGCCCAAGACCGCTCGGTTGTGTACCAAGCTCATGGATACGACCGTGGCTATGGAGGTGGACGCTATGAGGACAGCAGACAGAGCCAAGGCCACAACGACCGAGGGTACGACGCTGGCAGAAACAGCAATCAGGATTGCAGCTTCAGCCGAGGCTCGGACCGCAACTACGGATCTAGTGGCAGTCGCAGCTATGGGGGAAACCCCAACTCGAACGATCGAGACAACCGGGGCTATGGTGCACGTGGCCACCATTATGGTGGTGGGAACAGCAACAGCAGCTCTCGGGATAGTCGCTTTGGGGGAAATGGAGGCTCCAATCGAGATGACCGCAGCTACGAACGTGACAACCGTGGCTTTAGTAGTCGTGGTGGGCGCGGTTATGGTGGAGGGCGCGGGCGGGCTGAACAAGGTCCTGGAATTGGCGATGTGCGCGGGTGTGGATACGAGAACATTGGTGATACGATCATGGATCCGCGTAAACAGGAACTGTGGAGCGGACGTGCACCTCCACTAGATATCAATCCTGACGACCCAGATCTGCAAAACGAGACACGAATCTGTCGCCGATCAGGATTCGGCAGAGATGGCAAGAAGGTGCAGATGAACGTTAACTACTTTGCGATCTCTTTGGATGCTGCACCAGTCGAAATATTCAAGTACCACGTCGATGTAACGCGTTCACCACGTCCTGATGAGAGTATCCAGCCACAAGACGACCGAAAACTGCCTCTAGAGGGACCAGAACAACCACAGCGACCTCTGCCTCGCACACTTGTGCGTAATGTGATCAACGCGGCACTCCGTCAGTATGAGGCTGATCTAGATGGTATACGCGTCGTTCATGACGGTATGTCTGCGCTGTACTCGCCGAAGAAGTTCGAATGGAATGCCCGTGATTTCCTAGACGTGAACCCCGACGCCCCAAATTCTATGAGCTACGGACAGCGTCAAAATGGTGGTCCCAATCAACGTGGCCGAAGAGGACCAACCACGTTTGCCGTTAAAATGAAACTAGCTGAGACCATTGCTGTCAGCAGTCTGAAAAGTCACTACAACCATCCTGACGAGAACGTGATGCCTATTTTGCAGGCTTTGGACGTGGTAGCGCGTCATCTTGGTGCTCAACGACTCATTTCCGTAGGACGCAACTTCTTTGGGATGAAAAAGACACACGAACTGAAGGGAGGAAAAGAACTGTGTTGGGGTTACCACCAAGCAATTCGTGTTGCGGAGAAAAAACTGTTAATGAATGTCGACCAAGCTGCAACTGTCTTCTTCCAGCCATGCGAACTCATGAAACTTGCGATAGCAGCTCTGAACGTGCGATATCCTACAGATTTTCACAATTTATCCGAGCGCGACATAAGAAACTTGGCACGTGCGTTACGTAAAGTGGAGGTAGTTCCAACGCATCGCAAGGACCGCAAGCGTGCCATCTTCGGTGTTAGTCCGGATCGAGCTGATCGTACCATGGTGGATATCAAGGGCGAGCACATGAGCGTGGCCGAGTACTTCTCGCACAAATACAAAGTGCAGCTCCAATACCCAAACCTGCCGCTCATCAACGTGGGAAGCAAGAAGGCAGGCAGGGAAAATTGGCTGCCGATTGAGTTGTGCGAAGTCGCGCCAGGTCAGCGCTGTCCGAACATCAACGATCTCGACACAGCAGAGATCATTCGCCAAACCAGTCAACCTCCAAATGCCCGACGTGAAAACATTATTAATCAGATCCGTCAAGCTGGTTTCGAGAACGACCCGTATCTGGCTGCTTTTGGCTTGAAGGTGGATCAACACCTTGAGACGACGGACGTGCGTGTGATTGACCCCCCGGATGTGCAGTATGCAAACGTGTCAGAGAGACCATCAGGTGGTGAGTGGAATTTACGTGACAAGAAGTTCGTGAATGGCGCAGTGCTTCGGAACTGGGGAGTAGTTGTTGACGCTAATGTCAGCTCGCGTGATGTTAACAACTTCCTTGCGACCATGGTCGATACTGCAGGCAAATGTGGACTCTCGATTGAGTGCCGCAAACCATTCATGATTGATCGCAATTCAAGTCATCGTGGAGAGGTGGAAGATCTCATGAAAGCTTGCTTCCGTGAACTCGAGGAGCGGGGTAACGGTCTCCCTCAACTAGTCATGGTAATCAAGCAAGACAAAGGATCCGTCTCCTACGGCAGAATTAAACGCATGTCTGACACAGTGTTGGGGATTCCAAGCCAGTGTATTGTCGCTACAAACCTGCGGAAAGCAAATCCACAGGTATGCGCGAATATCTGCCTGAAGATGAACATGAAATTGAATGGGAAGAACTCAATTCTGCGTCAGCCCCTACCGTTGATCAGTTCGTGTCCAACAATCGTGATCGGAGCAGATGTCGAACACCCTCGCTCTGGTATGGGTTCTCGTCCGTCGATTGCGGCTGTGGTGGCATCATTGGATGCGTTCTCGGCGAAGTATATTGGACGTGTTGCAGCACAAAAGGCAGCGAACGACATCCAACAATTGCCGCACATGCTGCGAGACTTGTTTATGGCGTTTTACCAGAGCACAGACCGACAGCCCGAGCGTGTCATTTATTACCGAGATGGAGTTAGCGAAGGACGTTTCTTTGACATTCTACAAACTGAAATGCGAGCTCTGCGTAAGACGTTCAAGATGTTATCAGAGGACTACAACCCGCCGGTGACGTTCGTGGTGGTAAATAAGCGCCACCACATGCGTGCATTCCCGGTGAACTCTCGCGATGCCGATCGCAAGGGCAATGCCGTGCCAGGCACCATTCTCGACACTGGAGTGGTGAGCCCGCATCGCTTCGACTTTTTCCTGTATGGTCACAGCGGTATTCAGGGCACGAGTGTTCCGTGCCACTACACGGTGCTCCACGATGAGAACAAAATGTCAGCGGATGACCTCCAACGCCTCACGTATCATCTCGGATACACTTTTGCGCGGTGCACTCGTTCGGTGTCGTTCGCGACGCCGGCATACTACGCTCACTTGGCTGCTGGGCGAGCGCGTTTCTTCCTGTACGAAGGATCGTCGGACACTGCATCAATGAGCACTAACTTCTCGAACTCATCCACCTTTGACTTTACAGGGGTGCACAAGAATATGCTGAACTGTATGTTCTTCGTGTAAGTGTGACCTTGAGGCTGCTGGGCTCGAGTTTCATATTTTCGTGTTTTCAGAATAGGGTTGATTGAGGACGGATAAGTTGTTGTATGAATGAATCGACTCGACCTCTTTTGTGCACCACGTGACGATCTTGAAGAGTCACAAAATAAAAATCAACATCTTTGATAATGAATGGGGATCCAGCTGCTACGTGGGACGAGAACAACACACAAGAAGTCAAGACAGAGAGTCACTGGGTCGAGTGTGTCACAGACGATGGCGAGACGTACTTCATTGATGTCGTCACAGGCGAAACTTCGAGGACGAAGCCGGAATCCGAGCAAGACCAAAATATCGGGACGGATGACAGCATCAAGGAGTTTTCAGCACTCGAGAATGCAGCGGAAGCAGAAATGCTAATAGACTTTGCTACATTTGCTGACCAAACTATTGAAGCTGGTGAAGCTAGTCACTGGCTGGAATTCTTTGACTCAGACCAACAAGTGGCTTATTACTTTTCTCCATACACTGGTGAAGTTCGGTGGGAACCACCTCAAGAAGCCACCACTGTGATTCACCACTGCATTAGTGATGCGGTGCTGAGTGCCGTAGTGTCATCGCAGAATGTTGCTAGGTCTCAGCAAGCTCGTGCACGAGTTGCGGCGATAAGGCAGCAGAAAATGCAGGATCATCAACTAGAAGACGACCAGGTGGGCAGCCGCCTTAATGAACAAGAAGTGCGTTCATACGTCGGTATTGACTATCAACTGGATGCGAACTCGCTGAATCAGAACGCAACGTGCGTCGAAGTGTATGATCCAGCAACGCAACAGCAATATTACTACATACCGCGAACGAGTGAGACGAGCTGGGATCCTCCTGACACTTTCGTGTCATCTTCAGAAGATGGAAAAGTAGCTGCTGCAGTTTTAATTCAATCTCTGTCTCGAGGAAGACTTGCACGAAAACAAGTTCGCGAACTTCGAGCTCGATACCCAAAACACAACATTCAAGTAATTGTTATAGAAGATGATTTCGAACGCGAAGCAATGCGTCGTGTGGAAATGAACCATCAGGAGGTGATGCAGTTAGCCGATGGAGACCGATTTTGGGGACTACATAATTACGAGAGTGAGGTGATGCAGAGACGTGTCGAGGAAGAATTGCTGGCAAGAACCAAAGCTTTGGACGAACAAAGTTTTTCCATTTCTCCTCAACCAACGAGGTCAGGGAACATTCTACTCGATTGTCTGGCTTTTGAAGGAGAAAATATGGACCCGGAACGCCTACAGCTAGAGCAACTACAAGAACATGACGCCCGTATTGCAATGTCCGGTGAAGAGACTCAGCAGTGTCAAGATGGAGATAGTTTTTGGGGAATTCAAGCAGAGGAGATTAGACAACGTGAGTCAAATCTTGCTATGGTGCAAGAGGAGACAGCCAGCCGACGTTTTGCAGACGATGTGCTTAAGCAAGCACTTAACGCGACATGGGAAGCTGAAGTACTGCAAAGCGCAACGAAAGAATTAGCTGCACGTGGTGGGCAGGAACAGCGCATGCAAGAAAGGTATCTTCAGTGGTTCTATCATCACTGTGTTTCCGTTGATGAGTTGCTTGAGTATCGATGGCCGACCAAGCATCAGCAAGGGTATCTCGAAAATGTGCTGTCACCACACAAGAGACGGCATCAAGCTGCTCAATTACATGCAGATGCGATGGCTTCTGCAACGCCATACCCGCTGGACGACTTAATTGTTCGTGAGCGTCTAGAGCACGGAGACTTGCGCTACGGGTTTCGATCCATTTTGACCGTTCATCACCAAAACGCCCATGACGCCAACGACACTCATTTCGAGATTGCAATGGCTTCTTCAGAATGCGCTTATGATGAGGCAGCAGCTGCTGCTCTCTTAAAGAGCCAAACGCTGATACATCCTTCCGGCCAATCCAATAACAGTGACGAAGGTCACTTGAACGAATTCGATGGTCGTATCGGGGATGGAAGTCAATCCGTTCATTACCACCGATCTAGGGTGAGAAGCTTTGGTTTCTCCACTCGATCCTTCTTTAACTAATGTGTGATCTCACAGACTCCCGATCTCCATATTCCTGCGAGATTTAACGGGGTTCCGTACAAACCCAACCAGGTGAGCAACGATTTTTCATGCATCATTGAGATTTATGTCGCTTGTTAACGTGGATGAGTTGCAGATAAGCCCTACACTGGAAATTTTAAGCGGTATTCATCGCAAACTAAACCAGCTACCATCTCTCGTGAAGTTAAAGTCCTTGGCAAAGGTAAAAGCACAAGCAAAGGCGAAACTATCGCATCTTCCTGCTCACCCATCTCCGAACAACACAAGTGGTTCGGATTCAGCTCGTGAAAGCGACATTGCTAATATTTCTGATGCAGTCGATAAAGGTTCCCGTGCTCAATTCAAGCGGCAAGAACATGAAGTATTATTTAAGCTTTTTGCGCTCATGGATTTGGATGAAAACGGCACCGTGAACCAAGACGAGATGAGATGGGCTCTTCAACGTGATGCGGAAATACATGCACTTGCTACAACTTCACCGTTGCTTCGTCTGCTACTCAAACAGCGTATTCGTCTCGAAGCACTTTTTTCAAACCAAGTCGTTGAAGAACCACCTGGATCCACTACCGATGTTGTTTCTCGAAATGAAAGCAGTAGAGAGCTGTCTTTGGATGAATTTCTCACGAGATGTGAGCACTCGTATCTCCATTTGATGTCGGAGGGTCTCATCCAACCTGATGAGATTGCTGCGACTCACGCCAAAATGCTCAGCAATTTTAAGCACAACTGCCTCGACAAACATCCTAGGCCATCTCCACGACAAACCGAGGCCCAAACAATTCGACGAGTTTTCTCATTGTTGGACTTTGACAAGAATGGTGTCATAGATGTCGCCGAAGTCAAACAAGCTTTATACAATTCTGCCACTCCAAAAAGCACTTCCCAACCGAATTCCACAAGAATGACGTTTAAGGAACTCCGTACATTAGTGGAAAGTTCCAAGGCACTGCAACCAATGCTGCATCAAGAGCTCTTCATGACGGCATTCACTAAATTTGAGCCTATGGACCCTCGTGGCATCTGCGAGGAAGAGTTTGTGGCCTTCTGTCTCGAGATTGCAAACGTTACTGCAGCCAACAGCATGGTGACGAATGTAAGATAACTAACTTCTCAAGAATGCAGTACCGTAGTTATTTTGTTTAAACAAGTATCTTGGTCTTAGCATGAAGTAAAGGCTCCAGTACGTCAAACAGCGCAGCCACTGCTCGATGAACACGAAACTTGATTTCAGGATTCATACACATTGTTGTAACCGGGTAGAATATACAACATGGACCACTATACCAAGCAATGATGTTAGTTCCTGCTCCATTAGATGGCGATGCGCTTGGAATATTTTTCCAGACTAGTTGGTTCAGGTTCTGTGAACGCAGCTGGATCATCTTGTCATTTGGAAACGTGACTAGCTCTACGAAGGGAATCAGTACACCTGCAATATTGTAAGCTTTCTCAGTTTGATGTGGCTCCAATACCACCATTTTCTTGTCATGACATCGGATCTCAATCACTCGCTGAAAATTGTGCGGCGCTGAGTGATGCACAACAGTGTTTCTGGATTTCCATCGCGTCTTCTTCATTAGCTTCTTTTCCTCGTAACTTTTGTTTTTGAACGGGGTAGTAACGCTTATTCGGACAAACGCTAACATGGTGTAAAGACTGAGCCTCGGTGCATTTCGTGATATTTCGGATACCGTCGAATTTGTAGCTCTAGCAGCGGTACGATGTTCTTCTTCATGGGCGTTATGTCTAGTGGCATTTGCAGCTTTGTCTGTTTTGTTTTCATTCCCGCTATATGAAATAATCATGTGGGGGGAGAAAGAAAAGAAGAGAAACAACTCTTCACTGGCTGAGTTTTCTGCACGATCATTGTTTTCTCTTGGAGGAATGAGTACTATCTCGCTCAATCCGATGAGCTCCCGCTCAATTGTTTTGTCGATAGCCTTGGACAATGCTTGACGAAATCGACGAGGCTGGATTAAACGAGTTAGAACTACAAGCATAAGTGTATACCTCGAAGTAACAAATATCAAATAGAACGCACCACTTGATTAAGAGTAGGAGTTTGCTGCATCTGCGTGTCATCAATGCCCTCGTAATTGAACGCCACCCGGCGAACTACCCACCTGGCACAAGTATATAATGTAAAACACTTTTGACCATTGCGGTATAATGAAGATACTCGAGTGACATTACTTACTTCGCTACGCCAGCATCAAAATCCGGAGTTGTGAATAAAACCTAGTGCAAATTAGTGAATTGTTAGAGGGTCAACAGTAAACTTGTCATTGCTATGAAACCATACAACAAGAAGACTATTGGACGGTGTAATTGCGAGCACCATATTTTCTTGAGGAGTGGAAAACATGCCGATATCCACCACTCCGGTTGTCAGTGGTGTACTATCTGTATCGTTGGTATCGGTCCGGCGAATACTGCTGCCTACAGTACATGACGGTGTTTGCAACTTTATTGCGTTGTACTTTGAAGCAGTTATATCGTGCAGCATGTCGTACCTGCAAAATTTTGAAGCGCGAAAACGAGTGCCCCAAGGTTTAAACGCTCACTTTTTGGATGTCGCGCGTCGAATGCATCGGAAAAAGATTTTGTGTAGTGCAGTGTCCCTGATGACATCTCCACCATCACCACACCTTCCATTAGTCTGCAAACGAAATCTAAGTGAACTGTTGTTACTGGGCATTCGAGAAAACCACCTGGGAGCGGTTAGTGCCCCCTTTATTGTTACAACTGCTTTGAAATGTATTACCTCGAGTCGAGATGGTTCAACATAAACCTTTGCTGGCAGGATGCCTTGCCATAGATAGTTTCCTGAAAAGTGCCATCGCAGGAAATAGCTGGTATTTTTGGAGTTGAAATGGCCATTCCAATTTGAATATGCTCCTTCATGCTAGTGGTTTCGCTTCCATTGAAGCGCCGCCAACAGCACAAGCCATTACGAGACAAGACACACAACAGCCAACGGTATTGAAGCAGCAACAATGGCCGAGTCACAGCAAGCTGAAGCACCTCTGGATCTCACCGACGTAAGCGTCACAGCCGTCAAGCCGCACAAGGCACGTAAGAAGGCAGCGTATCGGATCCTTTGCTGCGGTAATTCGTTGCAGGATCTGCTCATCATCCCTGCGTGTTTGATTGGGGTGTACACTCTATTGGGTGCACTCTTCGCACTCTGCACACGCTCAGTCCTTCAGACAGACGACACCAATACGGCGTTATGGGCGTTCTTCGTTTTCTACGTCTTTTTCATTGCTGTCCTCGGAGCTGTACTCGGAACGGTAGCATACAACCACAAAATGCTAAAAGAACACGAAGATGACGACGACCTGGAAGACCTGTAACCACTGCAGACCCAGTATCCTTCTCTGGAAGCCCACAAGCTTGATGGTTTGCATGGCGGCAACCTCATCCTCGCCTTCTTGTGTACCACTTGTAGGGTATTATTGACCAAGTAATAATTCATATTCATCTCACAAACCTGCATTCATCGTTCATTACCTTGACACCACGTTAAGATCTGGAGGTGCGCTGATTGTTGATTCTAAAAGTATCCCGAGGCTGTCTGTCGACTGGGTTGGCTGTAACAGCACTGACAGACACAACATTGTCACCTCGGACGAAAATCTGCTTGATATACTCCCGTTGTGTACCACCAGCACTAGCAAGTACGCGTCGGTTGCGTCTGCGATCAGTAACCGAGAAAACAGCATCACTAGCGGTGCGTTTGCCCTCTCGAACCTCCCTCAATAACTTTTCATGTGTATTGAGTGGGACAAATTCTTGCGTGACGTCTAGCAGCACCAGATTGAGGTGCTTATCGAAAGCCTTCAAGAACCCCGAGCACGTTCCACGCACGCTATTTACACGACGTACGACAACAAGTACACGCATCCGCTCCAGAAAGCACCGACGAAGGATTCGAAAGGGTCCGTCTAAGTAACTGTCTGTCAAAAGCAGCACAATATACCAATTAAAACCTCAGCAACTCGCAGCAACAAATACAGCACCTGGTACCTGCAAGTTCTTCAAACAGCGATCGCATAACAGGACTCGTTGTCTTCTTCACAGTGGCCGCTTTAGCTTCAGCAGATGGAATTGCTGTCTCCTTGGGTCGAACAACAAGCGTCTTTCGGTTTGCATCCGAATCTGGCAGCTACACCAACATCTCAATTATGTATCCTTACACTCATCAGGCTGCATCCTAACTGCACGTACGAGATGTCGGCACTTCTGAATATTATCCAGTGGATAAGCCGTCGCGACAGGCAATTTCAGCTGCGTTTTAGGTACTTGAAGGGCCTTCAATGCATCAAATTGGGCTGAGCGAAAGTCCAACGGACTGTCTGAGGCTTTGTGCTGCTCGAACGGCTTAAAATCGCAATCGTACGTAACGTTGACGAAGGATATCGAGGCTGTTGGAGGATCCACATCACTTTGGTCAGCAGTGCCGCCTACAGACGTCAGGTCTAGCGCTTCTCCATACTTCTTGAAGAGCTTCGCACACAGCTGGCGCTCGCGACAGGCGAATTTGCGTACAATTTCAGCACTAGATACAGTCGTCGGAAGAGCAACACAAACCGTCAGCGTTGGACGACAATAGATAGAGTACTACAACATTTACAGCGACATCAACGACATCATTACGAAGCTGAGCACTAGCAGAAGCCAGCTATTTACATGTTCTGGTCGTTTCCTGGGTTGTGCTTGGCGTAAAAAGCGCGCAGTCTTGTCTCCATAAGCGCCGAGTCCATTGCTCAGTGCGGAATGACCGAGTGGTTGAACGTCGGTGCCACACCACACGGACACAACTTTCGTAGAACAGTCAGCGCGTTTTTCGTCTGCTTGGAAGTCGCGGACTCAGGCGAGAGATCCAGCGAGCGTCATGAGCGAGCCGCTGTCCAAGGTGCAGAAGCTCAAGCTGCAGCTGTTCCACCGCCTGCAACGTCGCCACCGCGACGCGTGGAAACGATACTGGGGCTCGTTCCAGCTGTATCTGGCGGCCAAACTATCGCTTGAGGAGTTCCACTCGCTGGCGGAGGAGCTGTTGGGACCTGATAAGCGTGGGTTGGAGCGGAATGACTGCTACATAGAAGAGTTTAGCGACTAATAGCAGTAGTATGCTGTTATGATCAGATTTACACAATAAGTTCGTGGTGGCACTGCTGAGCACGGCGTATCAGGACGTAGGGAATGGAGAGCTGCAACGGAACCCACAACCGCCTTTTGCACCGGAAATTCAAGACCACAAAGGAGAAGGAGGTGGAACAGAGCAGACAAGAACCAGTGGAGGACCGAGTCCGACCTCGAACGATCCTTTGCTGCAGATTATCAAGGAGGAAGGGGCCAGACACGGTAGGTGCTTTGCTGCTGAGAGAAAACAAGTTGCATGGTTTTAACGCAGTCGGCGGAGACTCTGAGCAGCGCTCGCGTAGGCAGCAAGAGCCGCAGGAAACACTTGGACGCAAACGACCACGCAGCAGTGTTGCACCTACTGACAACAACGCGGAAGAGGCCGGTGAGTGTGCTGGTAGAGGGTTTCGGTGGGGATCGCGCTAATTGAAGGCTACGGAATTTTGTGCTGTGGCTTTAGTGGTGCATAAGCTCATCCATCTGGATCGAGACGTTCACGACCATCATGACCACCACTCAGCGCAGCTATTGATGGGGCTTGGCAAGTGCGCAGAGACCACAATTAGTCCGTCATCGCCGTCCAACCGAGAAGGCTTCGAGCCGCGTGTATCTTCGGACGGCAGACGAGATTAGGAGACGAACGCAGCAATGCTAGTCTTCTATCGTGAAAATAATCCGTTCTCTTCTGTCGCTCGAACAGCGACTCACCTCGTCAACAGAGCTGTATCGTCGCGGAGAAAGGATAACCAGCCAGCTAGGAAGGATGTAGTCAAACCCTCTATTTTATCGCTTTATGTATTACAAGCTTTGTGGGCAGCTTGAAACATGCTAAACCAGTTAACGACAATTTGAGCCTGCTTTGTGAATTCATGCAACCGTTCTTCATCATTGACGAACACAAAGTACTTCGGCTACATGTAGATTTCCTGAGGCACTCATGACAGGAATATATAATCACGCTATAGGAAAAATTCAATTCAAACATCAACTGCAATCGTCTAATGCTTGTCCGTCATTTCACCCATGTGCACAGAATAGATAAAAAAATTGATGTGACCTTAGTGCATGAGACCAGAAGATAGGGACTTTGATGCTGGAGCCCTGGAGAGGGCTTGCTCTTTGGCACGAATATTTTTTACAGGAATAGTTTTAAAAACTGTCCCCTCCTCCAGCGGAGGTTCTGTTCGATCGGTTAGGCCGCGCCTAATCCCTCTTTCAGATTATTTTCATTTATGAAAGGACGAGCCGAGCGTCGGTTGTTACTGTAAAAAGTTCATGTGTCGCAATAAGTCGTCACTTATTGTGTCTTGGTAGCACTAGCAGAG
>NBNE01000972.1:0-15554 GCA_002215365.1 Phytophthora megakarya | reverse complement strand
GCTCTCCATAGCTGGACCAAGGCTCATGGATTCAATGTGACGAAGCGCCGAGCGTTTTATACAAGTAACACCACCAAGGTGGTTTGGAAACGGGGGTACGACTGTGATCGCGCCGGCAAGCCAAAAATACCATGCATCTCACGGACGAGACCAGAAAGTGGCCAATGCGAGGCCCATCCCGAATGGGTTGTCCTATGAAGATTATAACCCGAGCTGTTTCAAAGGACAACCCTGGAGGTCCCTGGGAGCTCGTGCACTCTCGTACTGGCAGTCGAATTCACAATCATGAACCGTCCGTAGATACAAGGGTGCACCCTGGCCATCGCCAGCGTGCAGCTGCAGCTACAGCGGTTGAATCAACGGCATCGCTACAAGATCTCGTCCAAGCACAGACCAACGTGGGTATTTCATCGGGGTTTGTATATGCAAGTTTGACACAAGCAGAACCGGACTCGTTTGTGATTCCGCAAGATATTGCCAACATGAAACATGGATTTCGGCAACGTGAACTCTCCACTCAAACAGTAATGGAGGCTCTGTTTGCTCGCCTTGAAGCCGAGGGTTTCTACTACAAGCGGGAGTCTGACCCCGAGCCACATCAGCTTCGGTACTTATTTTGGTCGCCACTTAACCAATTTCGAGGACACCCTCAAATCGTTGGAATGGATTGTACGTACAAGACCAACAAGTATAAACTTCCTCTGCTCAACATTATTTCGTTGACTGGATTCAATACGGTGTTGCCAGTAGCCCAGTGCTGGTTGCCAAGGGAGCGAGAGGAAGACTACTACTGGGCCATGACAAAGTTTCAAGCTTCCTTAGAAGAGAAGGATATCGACAAACCTGACTGGTTCCTCACAGACAGAGAGCTGGCATTGATCAAATCAATCACGGAAGTTTTCCTAGGGATTCCATCACTGATCTGCCGTTGGCACATGACCAAGAACGTACTCAGTAAAGTGCTCCAGGTTCTGGGCCAAGTACCTATTCAGGATCCAGCTCCTGGCCAGGCCAAGTTTGAAAACGCTGTGGAAACGGATACGTTCATGGAGGCATTCTACGATGCAATTGATGCCAAAACAGAAGAAGAATTCGATCTGAAACGAGTGGTCTTACAGAACCTAAGTCGCCCATTAACTGATTACTTGGATAACCACTGATTCAAGTACAAAACCAGAATTGTACGTGCGTGGACAGATCGGTATCGGCGTTTTGGGATCTGAGACACGTCGTTTGTTGAAGGCGCACATGTCAAGTGCAAAATCTGGCTTCGTGGATGCGGTGGGGACATTTACAAGGTGTTCCTGTCGTTACCGCCCTGGTGGCAAGCGGCAGCGTAGTCAACCAGTCTGCTGGCAGAACGAAATGCAGTACAAGCACCGAATTTACTCCAAGGTAATCGTTATGGTACTGTAGCTCGCGTCATTAGCGTATGGGCTCTAGAATAGACACACCAACTCTGGGAAGAAGATCGCGCGATTGTATTTCGGCGACTACGCCGTGACGCATGTACGGGGGTATTTCGAACGGTTCACGGACGACCTTGCTTGCATGAGCTCATCAATCTGACCGAATCGAACTCACAACGATTATTAACCCCTCATGATTTCGACCTCCATTGGTGGATAAATCTCAGCAAGCTCAAGCTATGCCAGTCCGGGTACAGGAGCCAATGTACACGGAACAAGCCCAACTACAACGTCATCGTCGAAACATTAAACAGTCAAGATATTATAACAGCAGCTCCTGAAGAGACCCTGTTCTTTTCGAAAGAGTTGACCTCAACCATCCCGCAACACACCGAGGTCTGTTGCCGCTGTACCCCTGGCTTTGGAGACAACCTTGACTGTTCTACCGCCGCCTTTAACCTCAGAAGCTAGCCAAAGCACGGCTTTTCATGCGCACAGCCTACCACCGAGATACTGGAGATACGCTAGTTGGAATTAAGTAACCACAAGAACAATACACATTAATTTGAATAAAGCACCCAAACTATATTGTTTTAACTAGTGAGTTGCTTACCCCAGTTAATAAGTCTTCAGCTTCTTGGCATCGTGCCCACGAGAAACGTGCGACCTGTATGTGTTTGCGTTCACGAACTTCCTTTCACAGACGTTGCAGGTCCACTCGGTTTCCTTTGGCGGAGCGCGTCGAATGGCTTCATTTTCGGCAGCCTTAGGATTGTTTTTGCAATAACGCCGATGCTGCCTCATCATTTTTGAGTCTTCAAGCTTGAGTGGACTGAATTTGCACTCGAAGTGGGGAGGAAGCACACTGTTTACAACATCGGGCACCCAGCGCAATCCAGCGTAGGAGAGGTAGCAGTGGAGCCGGAGGTTGATGTTAGCATAGTCGACGCCACCATGGCCAGGTCACCGCGAAAAATCACACAGAACCCAACGGGAATGTCTAAAACGCGCATTTTTGCTTCGTCCATCGTTGTCAAGCAGCCGTCGTAAACGCGAAGCTTTGTACCTTCGTCCAAAGCCAAAACCATGCTTGCGGGTACCCAGTTTTTCTGCTTTGCACGTTGAATCACGTCGCTTGGATAATCTTGATGGCTTTGCTGGTCCCCACAGTTAGGCTCGAATTTCAACTACGAAAACGTAGATGGGATCCATCGGCTGTCTAAACAAGCGACAAGTGCTTTCAATGCAACTTTCACGTTGCCAATCGCTCCCGTCGCCCTCTTCACGCGTGATTGCGCGCGCTTTTCATCATCACGTCCCCCCATTTCCTTGAAAACTGGAGTGTACTCCCTTGATAGAGCTTCGAGGCGTCAGGTGGCGAGAACTTCTGATTGGAGGCCAAGATAAACGACTATATAGCCGCAGGCAGGCAGGGAAGGTGTTGACTTGGGCGCCATTTCGAAAGTGATAGGGTAGTATGCACGTTCTCGTTACAAAATACACTGGATTTTGCAACGGACACGATTTGGTGGGACGGACACGGCCTTAACTGGCCTAAAATTTTGTATTGAACAATCCGATGAATATTGCAACGGACACTTTTTGATGAGCCGGACACACTCCTAATTAGTCTTAGAGTTTGTATTGATATTATCTATGAATTTTTTGTGCTTGACACACGCCTTTTTCTGAGAGTGGCCCTCGGAGATAATGGCCCTCGTTAGTATCACCCGCGAGATTCGATATGTACAGTACTGAACATATCCATAGAATTGATCATACATAACGTTCCTGAAACTTCAACGAATATTTTTCGTTTAAAGGACTTCTGGGCAAAAAATTGCTCACATTAGAAATCGATTTATTGACTGGACCAACCACATATTGGTTGTGTCCCAATAAAAACTGAGTTTTGTACCAGGTTCCATGCCTTTTGTGCAGGCGTACAGTATACAGTATACTGGTGGAGCTTTTCGGGAACTGGTAATACAGCACACGTACTAGGATGAGATTTGTTTGTTTCACGTGGACGGTTCGCCCAGGTCAGTTGATGATAGAGATCGGGATGTACCATGACAATCTCGATTGACACGCGAGGAGAATCAAGCTTTGTATATTCTCCATCCATTGCGCCACAAGAGTCTCTAATTTTGGAGTGTATCCATGGCTATCGTGAGTCACGATTTCGTGACAGATTTGAGTACATGGGTACATGGATATACTTGTAGAACAGTACGCGAAACGAAGCTCTGCCGTTGGGTGGTGTGTGTTGATCGAAATATATTTTTCCACTATCGACACTGGGCTCATTATCAAATTTACCCCGCCAAGTTCCCAAGCTCCATCCACTATGGCATTCTCCAGTATTATCAAGACATTCGTTCTATTCGCTATGGTGATGCTCCACGTGAATGCTGCCCAAAACCTCCGTGTGGAAGATCCTCAGCAAGCGACAAGAGAATTGCGGCCTGAAATGAAGAGTATGTTCAGTTCTTTCGGCAAAGTAGTTGTCAAACTACCTATCGTTGACAAGGTCTACGAAAAGACGAAGCAAACCAAGGATGCGGTGGTCGAAAAGGCGAAAGAGGCCAAGGATGCGGTCAAGAATGCGGTCACCAAAGATTGATAGACTTGTAAGTAGAGTGGTGGATATGAAACACCACCAGCGCAGTATAAGAGCGTTAATTGTAAAGGAAACAACCTCGCTTCGTGGCTACGCTTTGGTTTGTAGTTGTTTTACATAAGATCGCACTAAAAACTAAGAAAATAACAAAGCTATCAGCAAAAGAAGCAGTGCCATAGCGACAGCTTTGTCGAAGTATCCTGTTTGGACTATCAGAGATGAAGTACATACTATATGTTATGTAGTAGAAGGGTGGCAACTTTGGGTTGTTGCTATCCGGCCGTGGTCTTGGGTTTGTTTGCCTCATGTGGTACGGTGAACTTTACGATATACACGCAATTTGATGATATGGTAGCTGCATTCAAAGTTTATACTACTAACTAGTACATGCCCACGCCGCCTTAATTCAACTCTCTCAGAATCACCAACTTTGTAGCTCTATGCTCTAATGTTTCTCTGAAGTCTAGAATCGGATCGATCAAGGAATATGTTATGTGTGTTGGTTGGAGTAGAATCGATCGTTCAATAAAGGCGGTTCATTCAGTGAATTTCACTGAAGCACAGCATGATATAAACACATATTGCGATATCATCGACTGGAGTTGCAATGATAGTATCAGAGATATGAAAACCAAAGACGGAATTTTCGACTAATCTCAATAAATTCCATCGTTAATTGGTCCTGCCTGCAGCACTTCATGTATATATTCGTGACTATGGTCAGCCACTGATTGCTTCTCTATTTAAGAACACGAATCTCTACACACTGTTGTCAACAACGTTGGTTGACTATCGACTCGTAGAGTACAAGAACTGTAATTCATTACATGTAAGTACATCAAATGAATTGATTCACATGTCAATTCAGGTACGATTTCCCGAAAATCAGGCGATCAGATATGGTCCATATCTGATCGCCTGATTTCATGTGGTACATCATTCTGCGTTACGCACCAATGGTGCGGCACCATACATAATGCCAGTATTGACTCTGTTAGCCCAGTTACTATTAGTGAATGGGCACTATTAGTGAATGGATCCCTTCAACTATTGCCAATGAAATTGGTTAATACTACATGTATAATGGTACGCAAAACATCGGTGTCAAAGAGTAGTCACGTAGATAATCGATCTTATCATATGGATATATGGATATATAGATCGCAGAACGAAGGGCTCAAGTTGCTTTTGGATAATGTTTTCTCGCCGCATCTTTGCTGCAATTTCTCCAATTGCTGGTGTCCCAGCCCAAGCCAAACTTTGTTTAGTCTACCTGTATATAGCCAGAAAGATGATCCTGGACTAGATTCCTGGTAGGATGCCAAGATAAGAACGGTGATTGGTTCACGATAAGAACCAAGATTTGGTACAGTGGACATTCATCTACCCGTGTACGCGATGTGTACAGTGGAGTAAATTGTGCTGTAAGATGGCACCAATATCCGTTGAACGATCACTAAAGTGTTTAAAGACCTGTGGTTCCTTGCGGACTTTACCGTAAAGAAACGTTTTAGAGTGAGGGTTCTAGTAGAGAGACCGAAATTGTTGAGGTACCCTAAAGAGTATGAACTCACACAGTTTTCCCTTGATCATTGTGGTACATATCCCAGACCTCATCATATATATAAAATCGTCTCACAACCATTCGTGCTCAATACTTGAGAGATATTCGGTACGCAAAGTGAGGATTTGATTCTAGCCGGTGTCTTCATTTCCAAATTTACACCGCCAAGTTCTCAACCGTCTTCACAGCACGCCGTCATGGCATTCTCAACCATCACCAAGATCTTCGTTCTGTTCGCCATGCTGGCGCTAACTGCGAATGGAGCCCAAAATCTTCGTGTTGATGCATCCGAACATGGAGTAAGGAAACTAGAGCCAGCGGGAAAGGAACAGATCGCTGCTTTAGCTGAAATGGTTGTCAAATTACCTATTCCCCGCAAGATCTACGAGAAGTGGCAACAGTTCAAGAACTCGGTTACCAAGTCAACATAACGTGGTATACGCTCAAACGAAGTGATAGACAAATGCACGGCAGTCTCAGAACAAACTTGGTGGTCCATTTCGAAAAGGATACGGTAACCTTGCGTATTGATTCTGAAAAAGTGAAGCTGTCCATTATTGATAGTATTCCGAAGCATTCAATTCCACAAAGACCAACATACCTTCAGTGTATTTGTGCTCCTTGCGCGTTTTCTCTTCGCTACATCTACCACCTGGTGTCATAACGACACTTCCAGTTTCGAATACAGCACATCTCGTTGTGGCTTCCACGCAGTAGTACGCTTCATTTTCTAGAAGGTCGCCGATTGTAAACAAGGTACACGTTATAATATATCATACGGTATCTATTCGATCACGTAAGACACGAATCTTCCCCTTCAGTCTTAACAGACCAGAGTTGAGGAAGTCTTTGTCCTTGTGAACTACAGTTGAGAATCACTATAGTACGCTGTGCTTCGTAGCTCTATGTGTTGGGCCCTAGTACTGGAGATCGCATTTGTTTAAAAGCGATGAAATTACAAAGACATCAGTATTTTGGTATTTGAACCCTTGCGAATCTCCACGAAAGTACTTTCGTGCAGATTCACAAACAGTTAATTAGCATGTTATAATATCCCCTTTACTGCAGCGCTACCAGCCCAACCCTCTAGTGTCACAGAAAATGTGGGATGACTCGCAAGCAAGTTCATCAAAAAAGATTTCTTAAGCAAGCCAATAAAGCCAAGAAAATCAGTTGGACGGTATGAAATAGGAGGGTACCGTAAAGGAGATAAAGTAGAAGAAGAGATGTGTGTTCTCGATGGCAAATGCAGATGGAAGTGAAGTGTATTTGTAGTTCTAATGGCAGTTCGATAAAAACCTACAAGCATACCTAATATCAGTGATATCAGCGGGTACACACCCCACTACGACTCGCGTTCAACTAAATCCAGCAAGCCAACCAATCCTGTGAGTACAATTTCAGGTGATTCATCAACCAAAGTCAGTAAACTAGTGTATTACACGTTTACCAAAATGAAATGAAACCTTGTTGATGTCAATTTTCTCGTATCGCATAAGCCCAGTCACTTTGATTGTGGTAGAACCTCGGATTCGATATCCCACCGTCCGATCAACTTTCCAGATGTACGTCTCACAGCATAACGGTTAGTTCATGATTTGATGATCGCTATTACATTGATCTTAAGTAGAAAGAATGCCATTTTCTACCCTGTTTAATCTACTGAAGTACATCTTGTCCAAAGTACTACTTCTACTACGTAGTACGTCCACAACGATAACAACAACAAAAACTAACAAAAATAAAAAAGTGAAACGATGAGTGCATTTAAAAAATGTAATATGAAACTCGTTTTGGATAGGGTATTACATTTATCGAATGTCTAAATGACGCTTCGGGGTGAAGCTTTCCCACTAAGTTCGCATATTTGCTTGCGAACGACAGACTAGCTTGCCTCTAAACGGGTTTGCTTCAAATAAAACTTCAAAATCGGTACCTAACAAATTCCTACGCATGTACATGTACGTTCCGCAATGATGGAATATGGCTACGGATAAACGCCCTAAATACACGTACATGTAATTCCAGGATATGGTCCACGCCAATTCCAGCGTGATGACTTGGAGTTTGTTAGATGTGAAGAAGTAGAAATCCCTGTGTAACCTCACTCACGCTTAGGTTTGGTAAAAGTACATCTGTTATTTTTCGACAAATATTGGAAATTCATTGAAAAACTTCCCCTTGGTTATTAGGTTTGTTGATATGAACGAGAATGAAATTCTTCATACTTGCCCGCATCTGGATTCGCTATGTGGATAGGGAGCACGTGCAGCTCAATTTGAAATACGTTCGCGACTTGCCATATTTGACATGCCAAGTGCTTGAAGGAGATAAATGTAGCTGTCCAGAAAATCGATAAGATCACCACGAAATAAAGCGGGAGGTAAACTCGGGATAAAACAGAATCTCAACAGAGGAACGCTACCTTTCTCAAATCCCAAATTGATCAACCGCTACGTACATGTGCACGTAGTATGGAACAATCATAGGCCTCAACGCATCAAAACGCTGATAAATCCAGCTTGTACCAACCTAAACGGATATGAGCGCAGTAAAATTACAATAAAAACACAGGAGATAGGATTTTAGATGCTGTTCAAAAACAGAATATTGTTTTAGCTGCTAAATTTTCGGCAGTACTCGCTACACATGGATTGTTCTCATGTCCGCAGATTACATCTAACCAAAACAGTGTGCTTGAGGGTTATTTCGTACATGGGCTATTGTAATCGCAACTTTCGTGGCACAGACTTCGAAGCTCATCTATATTGTCAAGTGTCGAAGTACATTCTCCCTACGAAAAGGCATTTTGTCACGTATGAAATTCATACTTGACTTACTAGGAATTACGCTTCCATCGTAGAAGAAACGGATGTCTTAGTAGCAAAGAGAATGACGAACGAAATACCGAAGTTCTTGCTTCGCTGTAACGTCTTAGAAAATTGGGAAATGAGGCAGCATACATTTGAGCGAGTGACCGTATACGGTCTTTCACATGTCAACTAGAACGAGATTTCAATAAAATCATGAGCTCTAGATCGTTATTTCGGATCGTGAAGCAAGATTCCTAACGAAATGTTTGAGCACGTCAGAATTTTATTTTTCATTCGTGATGTCCTAATCTCAAACGAAAGAACGTTACTTCATCGCTCCGTGAAATACATATCTATCATCTACAATTCTATTTTGTGATTTTCGTTAGTTAGATTGAGATTGGCGAGTATTAGCCTAGCCTAGCAAGAATAGAGAAATCAGTTACTGTAGTAAATCACCAAGTTATGGCTACTTTGATTGACCACGTTCGGATCCACCTCATCCATGAGCCCCTCAAGAGTCAAGGATTTCAATGTAGAGCCGACGATCTCCTAAAAGGGAGGCAAACTATCGGAGTAGGAAGAACCCTCTTTGTCAAAGGCAATTTTGAGGCCCTCCAAGCCGTTTGGGCTAGCTTTAGGTTTCTCCGTGTCGTCATGGGAAAATACTAAATCTTGACGCTGGACTTGGCATCGCCATAACCCGGAATCGTCGCATCCAACCAGTTGCTAGTCCCATCATCACTGAATGCCCTCATAGAAGCAACTGGTAATTCGAGAATCAATGCGCGAAAATTTTGTTGTGGTTGGCCACGTTCATCAAAATCCCACACAACACGGGCACGAGCTTTTTAATGTGGCACCTCTCTCGTCCACTTGACCACGTGTAGTACCACTAAGGAATTCATCAGGGTGTTCTGAAGTTAGCACAGCTCTAAAGCTAGCTACATCTCCAGCAGTCATACTACCGATTGACGTTAGTGTAAGAGACTCTACAGACGAGCACGCACGAGCACGTCGGGAGAAAATCCCATACGCCAACCATTCCTACCACTGACCAGTGTATACTTGATTACATATAGGAATAAGTTGCAGAGAAATTGAAAGTTTCTTGGTGGTTTAAGTCGCCACGATAGCGTAAAACATCGCCTTAAAGTCACGATTATCAAGAACTGTCACACAGAGCAGGTGGACTGTATCAAGTTGAAGCAGTTGTGGCTTATTTACCGCAACATAATAGCTCGGAATCTGAACCTGGCACTCGCGACGGACACTATCGAAAACCCACTGAATCAGCTATCCAAAAGCCTTTCTTGCGGCACCTTGACAGCATCGAACTTTATTCCCCAGAAGAAGCCGCTGTGCGCCTTGGAGAACCACACACCATCACGTACTAAAGTATCCAGAACCTGAATTACATCAAAGTGTGTTTCATAACCACCAAATCTGCCGCCATGGGTTGCAATACAAAAGTACATGGTAAGGACTCTTACTTCACCTCGTTGTCCACGTTTGTTGTATTTCTCCTACTCTTTTCTGGTCACTTTATCAGCTCTACTAACGTTTACAATGATTTTATGCGGTCGTAACTGCTTGTCCAAACCTGCAATTTTCTATAAAGTTTCAAGACATTCACCACTGGCATGAAATTGTTGATGGACTCCACAGAACGTGATTAAATCCTTTCCCACTGTCTCAACTCAACTTTTCGTTTTTCTCTTACTTTGTTCCCGCATGAAAATAAAGTTTCGTAGAAATTTTCACTTCACGACCTTCTTATTCTTCGCCCACGTTTACATCGAAATAAACTTGTAATAACAGCCTCCACTCTTCTGGGTCGACTTGAATCTTTCTAGCCATTAAAGCAAGAGCTTCTCTAAATTTATGAAACGACGTTTGAAACTCCTTTTCTGATTTATAGAGAAATTCCTTGGATACTGGGGTTTAGGGAGCGGAGACTTATTGAACCGAGCTTACAAAACAGAATAAACTTCTATATTAAATATTTCTTGGAAGAAAATTTAGAGAAAATCAATACCACAATCTGTTTCTAATCATGGTTCCAAATTTAAATGCATTTTTTGATCTTTTGGGATTTGACATCCAGACTATTTTTGGTCCCACCTATATCCGCTCCCAATCTGCAACATGACTGCCTCGCTGTTAACCGCTGTATCTGTCGTATGTCGCGAGTGTTTATCATTACAACACAGTGATCTCCAACACGTAGCTCACCGTATCGATGAGTATCTGGACGTTGTCTTGCTCAAATGGACAGTTGCTACAGGCTACACACGCTCGCCAAGACCTCGATTGTTACAGTTTCTGAGCGCTCGAGAACCTCCCAATTTTGATAAAAGTTACAGATGGTCAATTCTTAACACCTTGATTCCGAACGTCGTATCTTACGACTTCTGTATTTTTGGAAGTCGTCAATTATGACATTGCCAAAAGAACATTAGCAAATGGCTCACAACTGATTTTTCAATACTTTAATCAAGTCTCTTACCGGCAGTGACAAAATATAAGCTGCGAGAGGTCCCTACCGAACGGAACAAAGCCTGGACAGGGGACGGGGATGAGTTGCGCGATAAGTGACACTGGCCACTCATTCGAGATTTTGCTGGATGGCGCGCATCCGTTCGAGTCGTCGCGAGAAACCCGCCGTGCAAGCTGCCACGGCACACGATATTGACTTTGGCCATCTTTGGCGGCAGCTTCGGGCGGCGGGGTGGACGTCAAAGCGACCGACTGGACTCCAGAAAGATTGGCGCTACTCGAGTCCTGATGAATCCCATGTGTTCGTAGGTGAGATTGCAGTCGTGAACTACGTGTTTGAGTCCGGTTTGCTGGAAGACACGGCCTCCGACGGTCAAGTGCACACAGAGTATGGTGACGAGGCAGCTGAATATTCTGCAGAAGAACATGTAGTCGGGCTACTCGTTGCCCGCATGCTCTGCCCCCAGAAGAGATGTTTCTCAGCACACTGGACCATGGTGGAGGACGGTGCTTTACCAGCAGGAAACTTCGGCCGATACATGACCCGTGATAGATGCCAGAACATCATGAGAGATCTGCACTTTGTCGACAATACGACCGCAAACAGGCACGACAAGCTGTGGAAGCTTCGTCCTGTCGTCGACAGAATCCAGCAGCAGTTTTTGGCAGGCTGGTCGCTCCCTGCTGTCTTCTCGTTTGATGAGGGCGTGCTTCCCTCCACATCAAGACGTAACACCACCCGCATGTTCATGTCCGACAAGCCGCATCGCTACGGGTCGAAACTGCTTATGATGTGCGATGCAAAGACCGCGTACTGCCACAGACGCCTTTTTTGTGCAAAATGTGTACGTCGTAACATCGGAGTTCGTGTGTGTCTAACCGTTTCGGATGTCGGAACTTACAGATTTGAAGTTTATGTTGGAAGATGATTCACTGCCGACGCCACTGAGACCGCAGTTGACTACAAGACAGGCGCCGCAGCAGTGGTGCGCAATTTGAAGGTGGTTCTCGATGCCCATTCACGGCACACGTGGCATGCGATCGTAATTGACCGCTACTATTCGTCGGTGCTGCTTGCGGTAGAGCTTCTCGCGATGAAGGTCTATGTCGTGGGCACTGTAATGACAATCGCCTTGGGCTTGATAAGAATATCAAGTCGACGAGGAAGACTCGCCCTGCAAACATACCTCGTGGAGCATTTTCTTTTTTGCGCTCTGTAGCCATCCCGAGCATGATCACTTACATTTGGTGGGATCGAAAGCCCGTATACTACCTATGTACGGGCTCGGTGATGAAGGAGTCGTCCATTGAGCGAAAAATTAAGAGGGTTGGAGCCATCCGAGCGCAGTGTCCGGCCGCTGTAAACGACTACCAGAACTGGATGGGCGGAGTAGATCGCCACGATCAACTCCGTCTCCAATCACACTCATTGCAGATGTCGACGAAGTTTAGGAAGTACTACACAAGCCTATTTTTAGGCTTTCTGGATATGGTGATGGTCAACGCGTATCTTTCGCACAAGGAAGCGGCCAAGATCAAGAAGACAGTAGCGATGAAGAGATCGGAGTGGTTCTGCGTCCTTCAGAACCAGCTCCTTCAGCTTAAAGCCGAGGACTTTGCTGGAGTGGATGCAACACCACCTCGATCCATCCACAGGCGCAAGCGCACACCGGTCCGCCTCACCCACGCACTGCAGCAATCGGAGGACTGGGTAGTTGTCAGTGGCGTTCAGAAGCGCCGGCAAATGTCATGTAAAATCTGCGCACGGGCAAGAAGAAGTCGTTCGCTACCACATTTTACTGTGAGCGTTGCTCGATCGATAGTGCGAAGTGCTGGTTGTGCCCCCGAATTCGTCGTGAATACAAGGGCGTGGGCAAGACATGCTATGACATTTGGCACGAGGACTTTGGTGCTGGCGAAGACATACCAGCGAGTATCAGGAAGCGCGTTGTGCTTTGGCGGCCAGGAAGGAAAGCTGGGTGAAGACAAAAGACACGACGTAAACTCCAGCTTGCCGGTCAGGGCAACGATGGTGGAAACAACAGTGGCGACGGTGACGACGAAAACGACAACTGAGTTGCTTGCATTTCAAGTGATGAGTGGTTAGTTTTTGTGGATTTGACATGCATAATTCTTGAATTGATGTATCTTCTTCTAAGTAGAATCCGAACTGAGTGGAGTGACAGTGCAGGAAATTGGCCATCTGTTGAGTGTCTTGCAGCAAGTTACGACATTGTCTCTTGGACAATGCCCCGCAATACCGTCACTCTTACGACATTGAGAAGAAAACCTTTTGACAATTAATATACCTAACCCTACTTAGCGGACCAGAACGATACGAATATCGTCTGGCACTACGTCGTCTTTTACGGCATTCCCTTACGCTTTCGGGGCAAGTACCGTTCGTAGCCAAGGTGTTAATGAAGCAGCCGCATCAGCTGCGTCTCAAGGAGATCTACAAATGTTAAGATGGTTAGTGGAATATTATTATCCGGACCAATTCCTGACCAAGACAGTAGCAGCAGCAGCTACAGGTGGACACTTGGATATTCTGAAATGGCTACATTTAAACCACCGGAATTTAGGATACTGGGGTGGCATGGAGATGAGTGGAGTTATGTGGAATCAGGTGCTGGAGTGATCAAGTGGTTGAAGACCAATGCTGAACCTCATACTGAATGTGCAGCTAAATTGATGTTGGTAGCTGCTGCACAAGGAGATCAGGACTTGTGGAGTGGATATACATATTGTATCGAGTTGGTGCTGATGGAGCCAAAAGAACCGCACAAGATAAATATCATTGGAGTTTAGTGCAATGGGTGCTGACGAATTGTCGGCTAGAAGATCGGTCGGTCAATTTTGATCGAGCTGCTAGTGACGGATGTTTGTGGTTTTTGCAGTGGGCTGTGGAGCAGGGTTTGGCAAGGCCTAGAGATCGAACGGTGGCTGTTGGAGCTGACCACGGTCGGTTGGAAATTTTGAAGTGGTTGTATGATGAAATGGGAGAACGTCGAATGGGTACTGCATTTGAGAAACCTGCACAAAGTGGTGACTTGGAGATGCCGAAGTGGCTTCATGAAAGTAGATGTGAAGGCTGCTCTACTGCTGTTCTGGATGGAGCTGCGAGGGAGGGCTTTCTGGAAGTAGTGCAGTGGTTGCGCGCCAATCGTAGTGAAGGATGCACGACAGCAGCGATGGACAAAGCCGCCAGTTTTGGGCTAGTGGAGATTGTGAAATGGCTTCATCTCCATCGAAGTGAAGGGTGCACGTTTGCAGCAATGGACAGCGCGGCTGAAAATGGTCATTCGGATGTTGTCACGTGGCTGGGTTCGAACAGAAGCGAAGGTTGTTTGACGACAGCAATGGATACTGCAGCAGCGAGATGTCATCTTGAGCTGGTACAGCGGCTCCACTCCAACCGGAGAGAAGGATGCTCTGTTGCTGCATTAAACCGAACAGCAGGAAACGGACACCTCATTTTCATTTTTCAGGTGAGGTATATTGTGATGCACTTAGTGTTACGGCACGCTAACGATCTCTAATATCCGTTCCAGCCGTCGCCCATTTACGTCGTCAGCCAGCTCTTCCCGAAGGTTATCACTTCGGGGTTGTCCGTTTTAAGTGGTGCACTAGGCCATGTCCTAGATGGACTCGGAGGTCTGGCCATCCAGCCAGTGCCTCAGATCTCCCGCAGTGAGGGAGAGAATGTCGAGTAAATAATCCTCTGTTCCTGTCGACCAGTGGAGTTCTACTTGGCGACTGTGCTTTGTATCCATCGCCAAATTTGCAAGAGCGTCCGCAGTTTTGTTGAAAGTTCGGAGATGATGGGTTCACGAGTGAACCCCACATTGATCTGCCAAAACCCTGCAACGTTGGTATATGTGACGCAAGTGCTGAACCTTTGGCGGCAAGCGCTTTTGTTGCTGCCTGATGATCATTTGGCTGTCGCCGACGACGTGCAGCGGTTGGAGCTGTTTCTTTCGAGCATAAAGTAGCCCACTCAGCAGTCCTTGATACTCTGCTTGGTTATTCGTGGTTGCCTTACTTGCATATGACATGCTAGCCATCCATATCGGTTCCTCAGCCACTGTGTCTGCTGAAAATTTTTAAATCACTGCCCCCCTGCCACCAGGGCCAGGATTTCCACGAGAGCCTCCATCGAAAAACATGATGTATTGTAGCGACATTGATTCAACTGACACTGGAACCGGTTCCCGTATCCCATTGAGAGCTCCTGTCACCACTTGGACTGCTCTAAGTTCGAGGCGAGGCTTATTCGCTTCGCGGTAGGCTGCTTGTACAGTACGATACCCTTCTCGGAAACGAGCTCGTGCTATAGCTTGGAATTTCTGTGCAGCCACCACCTTCTGCGTTCCGAAATGATGCGTTCTCCATTTCCAGATTGTTCTCAGTACCCAAAGTACACCTATATTCCAGCAATCTTCTGCAGCGCCGTGGAGGCTAAGCCCAATGGCTTCTTTTTCGGAGGCTGGCAGCCAATAGTTTTCCGAAGCGTGGTGTTCAAGTATTCCATGTGGCAGTGTCTCGATATGAAAAGTGAAGCAAGTGACAGAATTCTGCAGTGAGGCGTTATGTCCGAGTTGTGTCCACCGAGTGATGAACGTGCCCCATATGATCTGTGCTGC
>NBNE01000970.1:0-15557 GCA_002215365.1 Phytophthora megakarya | reverse complement strand
GCAATGCTCGTCTTGGTCTTGTTCTGGGTCTTCTCTTTGGCAGGAAGCGTCGGAAGGTCGCGTTTCTTGTCCGTCAAAGCCTTGCGCTGGGCCTTGTGATCGTTCTTCGTGGTCTTCTGCATTGGCTTCTGCTGCTTAATCGGCTTCCGCTTGTCTGTCGACTGCTTGTGCTTCTTGACCACCTCTTTCTTCTGCTGTTTGTGCTCCTTCCTGCGCTCCTTGATCAACGCGTCTGCAAACATTCAACCAGTCAGTTCAGCGGCAACAGCATCTTTCTACTGGGAACGCGCACCAAGAGACAGTTCCAAACGCCCTTCTAGGTCTGCGCCACGGGGGCTCACACTAGCAGCGAAGGAGTGGACGTCGGGGATGGCGATGGAGGCCGTGGGGGTCGAGAGTGTCGCCATGGTGGACTTGTTGCGGAGCCGGCAAAATGCGGAGTGGTCTGATCAGCAAATGAAAGATACCGGTGCCGAAGGGACACGACGGTGTCCCTTCGGGAAAGCTTTCGACCAATAAAAGCGCTCAGTTCGATTTTATTACCCAATCAAAATGCGTAAATCCGTAGAAAGATCTCAAAATCTATGGAGTGACGTCCTAATCCTAAGGTTGTCCAGTGGAGCCGTCAAGGAACTCGAGGTGCGTGGCCACAGGCTCGAGCTGCCAGTCCTCGCGGATGTGCTCCTCGTTCCAGAACTTGGTGAGGTGGCGCTGACCCGAGTCGCACAGGACCGTGACGATGGTGTGGCCGGGGCCGAGCTTGCGAGCGGCGCGCACTGCTGCGACGCAGTTGAGGCCGCTCGAGCTGCCGACGAAGATCCCCTCCTCCCGCAGCAGGAAGCGGGACATCTCCACCATTTCCTGGTCGGTCACCTTGAAGGCGTCGTCGATCTCGGCCAGCATGAAGTTCTCCGTCAAGCGGTCGATGCCGACGCCCTCAGCGATGGTGTCGTATCTGCAGAGAGCGTCAATTCAGAAGGATACACTTGGTAGGATGAATGAAAGATTGTTGTTACCTGTGTCGCCGCACCTTGGTCTCAGCCTGCTGTGGGGCGTAGCACACGTTGCTGCGAACCTATACACTCGAGCATACTAGTTAGAAATGTATAGGTGTTTGGGTCGGCAAGAACCTGACCTTGTTGTATAGACTGGAGCCTGGAGGGTCAGCGAGGAACACCTTCACGTCCGAGTTCTGCTCTTTCAAGTATGCCGACGTTCCGGCGATGGTGCCACCCGTGCCTTCGAGAGAAACAATTATCAACCTGGTGTAACGTCGCTGTAATGAACAAACAAAACTCACCTGCAGCCATCACAAAGGCGTCCACCGTTCCATTCGTTTGACGCCAAATTTCGGGGCCTGTCGTCGAGTAGTGACTGTCGAAGTTCGCGGTATTCTCAAATTGATTGGTGAAGTATCCTCCTGCAAAATACCCACAACAACTACCGGTAAGCAAAACTAATATGCACACCCACACGTGGTTCTTCTTACCTTCAGTGTTGCGTGCTAGACGTTTGGCCTCGTTGACATAGTGTTTAGCGTTTACAATGGACGCCGGCTTCACCAACCAAAACTAATATGCACACCCACACGTGGTTCTTCTTACCTTCAGTGTTCCGTGCTAGACGTTTGGCCTCGTTCACATAGTGTTTAGCGTTCACAATGGACGCCGGCTTCACCAATACGACCTCAGCACCAAACTGCTCCAGCAGTTGACTCTTCTCCTTTGCTTGATCATCCGGCATCACAATGATGCATCTGTATCCGCGAGCTAAACAAGTATATAGCATAGGAACACATTAGCATCAACCAACGCTACAACCACAGCGGAATACCAACCTCGAGCCATGAGCGACAAACTGATGCCAGTGCTGCCAGAAGTTCCCTCCACAATAGTGCCTCCCTCTTTCAGAAGTCCTCGACGTTCTGCATCTTCCACGATTCCTTTCGCAACGCGGTCTTTGGAGCTTCCACCTGGATTCAAAAACTCTGCCTTCGCCTAGAACGACACCAACAGTTAGAGGTTATATTGCATTATCGTGCAGCTCGTTAAATCTTACCAGAATTGTGCACCCTGTGGCCTTGGATAGACTTGATTCAAAAACTCTGCCTTCGCCTAGAACGACACCAACAGTTAGAGGTATATTGCATTATCGTGCAGCTCGTTAAATCTTACCAGAATTCTGCACCCTGTGGCCTTGGATAGACTCTTAAGCTCCACAAGGGGCGTGTTCCCCACCAGCCCCGGGAAGCCGCTCAGGTATTTCTCCTTCTTCGACTTCCTGCTGAAAATCTGCTCCCAAGACGCGTCGCTGCTCACTGCTAACTCCACAATTTTCCACAGAGACAGCGAGGCCATTGTAATACACAAACTCCATCGCAAGAACGGCGTGCTCCAGTGACCGCCGCTCTCTGTCATCGCAGCAATTCAATTGTGACGTACGCAATTGACACCATAGATTATTGTCCAATGAAATTGATCTATCGCATTTCGTCATGCGGATTTTCAGCCAATCAAAAAACTTCAACTTCAACTTGCTGACTCCGATAGCTTCGTTATCGCTGCCTGCAATCCTCTGCATTGCTGTACGTCCAGCCCCAGAGCAGCCACCTCTCTATTCATCACACAAATTCATATCAGTAACAAATGCACTAGTTGCAACAATCAGATAGCATACCGCTGAATCTCCTCCAAGTCGAGCAGCAACTGCATGCGCATCTTTTCAGTGTCGGAGATGGCGTTGTTGGCCAAAGTGGAGCTCGACCCGGAGTGTCGCTGCAGCTTTCGACTTTTCAGCGATTCTTCAAGCTCCAACGCCGATCGAAGCAGCTCCGACGACAAGGTCGAGTACACGTCGCAGACTTCTTCCACAATGGCCTGCAATAGTTGCTGTTTCTTGGTCGAATCGAAGTGAACGCCCCATTTCTCCAAGAATTCTTGCATCGGTCTGTAACATACACAAAGCAAACAATTAGATGTTGTAAAGGATAGCTAGCGAGAGCTTCGTTGTACCTGATGATGTTGGGTACATAGGTTGATGGAGTTGTCGGTGGAGGCTTGTTTGTCATCTGATACTGTCCCTTCACAGTGCTAAACAACAGACCAAGCTTAGTGAGTTTCATCATTCCACTTTTGATAGACTGCGCAGACGCACCGGATTGCAGGAAGAACCTTTTTGCAGTCTGCAGCTACCATTGTTACAGCTGTGGACCAGCAGCCTGTTTCGAGTTCGGCTAATGATGCTAGCGGCTGCACAGACCATACTTTTAGTAAAGAGTGACGAGATTTACTTGAAACCTGGTATGACAAACCTCTTGGAAGAGTTCAGTCACAAAATTCTGACCATCGTCTGTGAAAGCGTCAACGTGAGATTTTACAATTGGAATAAGGTCTTCAGATATCTGCAACAACAACGTTGTTAAAAACAGCAAACCTTGAACCAGTTGATAAATGTCAGTAGAACTTACTTTCTTGTATAGCATGTGAAAGTCACTTCCGGCGAAGTATAGATCTTCTTCCATGGTCAAAAAATATAACGGTACAGTAGCAAAATCCACCTTTGTTCCACTGTTGATCAACGCCACGGCATTCAGCAATGGTTCCTTCCAGATGTCGATATAGTAGGAGAAAAGCTGCATGCAGAGCTTGCAAAAATTGGGGAGCAAAGATTCCAAGAAGATACGCTCGCTCCAGCAGTCTTGCATTGCCTGCCATAGCCGTTTCGAGTTTTCAAAAACTAGCGCAGATATATCAATTGCGCTAGCTGTAGCAGCGCTCGCCGACTCTGATGGTTCATCACGTTTGATCCCGAAAGACTTTTCTAGACTCGAAGCAAGTTGTGAAGCTCGGAGCTGAAAGTACACGTCAGTATTCCACTTTTCTTTGAACTCCACTACGCTTTCATGGCACCTGAATCGGAGTTTCATGATCTCAGTTTTGCAAAAGCGATCCTCAATGTCATCCAGAAAGCGCATGCTGATAGTGTAACTGTGGTGGAAGCGCTCAGGGTCCGCAGCTTGAAAAATAACTCCGTGCTTTGACGACAAAATTTCCTGCAAGGGTTTCCATATAGCATTGCCGAGAATGTCTACAGAACACTTGTTCTCCCCCTGGCACACACATAACGCAAGCGTACCCGCAAACTTGCTGGTAATAAAGTCCAAAATGGACTCGTAGATTTGAGGTAGACCCTCGCAGGATCCTCGAACTCGGCCGTCCAATTTTCCCCGTGTGAGAGTTTCCTCTGCAAACGGTTGAACAAGCAGACGACCAATCATCTCCTCTGGAATATGACTCTTATGAAGCAAAACGTAAGCTCGGAGCAAGTAGCTCAACGCCAATTTTCCCCGTGTGAGAGTTTCCTCTGCAAACGGTTGAACAAGCAGCCGACCAATCATCTCCTCTGGAATGTGACTCTTATGCAGCAAAACGTAAGCCCGCAACAAGTAGCTCAACGTCAGGTCGCTGATAGCGTGGTCACGGTTGTAGAACGTATCAGGAAAAACCTCCGTGGTAAATTCCGTCTCCAGTCGATGCAAAAGCGTTTCTTCAATAACTGCAAGACGTTTCTCCTCTCTCTACAACACAACAAGTCAATCGATATACAGTCCGCACGAGTCATGCAACAATAGTACCTGAATGGTGCCTAAGTGCATGCCGTTCGTAAACTCCAGGTCCAACTGCACGAAGATCTGTGCCGCTCGCTCGAGTTTCGCACAGCCTTCCGCTGCACTCGTGGCATTGAGACTCTGTTTAATCCGGTCAAAGTTCTCGAATTCGTCGTCACTGTCTTCGTCCGATTCGATCGGTCCATTCGTCGCTTCGTCGCTGTCCGGGCTCTCAATCTCCAGCAACTCTTCCAGCAGCAACAGCTTCTCCGATATCGCAATGCTCAACTGCAGATCCTTCTCCTGTTGCTGCAGCTCGTCCGCCGTCTGCAATTGCGTCTGGATCTTGCTCTGTAACGCGCTCTACTCCAGCACACAACATCAGTAAGCAGTTTGCAGCCTCTTTACCAATGCCCACGTACCATAGCATGCTGCACTTCATCCACGCGCTTAAGAACAGCCAGTATCGGTGCACGTACACTGGAAACGGCCTCGTCGACGCCCTTGAGCTTGGACGAGAGCTGCAGGAACTCGGCGTAATCTTCATTAATGATCGCCACGAGCTGGTTCTCCAGCGCCGTCTGGAACTGCTTCAGGTCCTGGTGGATGGTCTCCATGGGGCTGCGAGCACGACAGTCCTCCAGGAAGAGCGCCACGTCGAACGCTTCCACCGCGAAGTCTTCCTCATCGAAGCAGTACTTGGTCAGCACCATGGCAGATCCGCTTTATTCGTTTTCTCTAGAAATCGATAAAAATGATGATATTTCGGGAAAAATGAGATGGTAGAGAAATCAGTGACTTGAAGCTGGAAGGACGGGGACATTCACTCTGATCTTCTCCAAGATGACGGAGCGGCAGGTGCAGTCGATGCCGCACCAGCGTCTGGACCGAGACCCCTCACGGTGCGGCCAAAGCGGAAGCGCCCTATCTCTCTATTCTAACTGTTAGGGCTCGATTTATTGCGGTTTCTGCAGGTTAACGACGTTCCCGGTCCCCGGCTTCTTAGCGTCGACCTTCCAGGTGCTTTATGCATCAATTAGGCAGCAATACAGCTATTGTATTGACTACTGCGTTGTTAGGATCCAGACGATGCTGGGAACAGTGAAGCGAAACCTGCTGGTAAGCTCCAGATCTATAGATGAACTTTAACGGTACCGGAGACGCTTATTCTGGTTGATGTGGCTGTTAGCATCGCCAGTGAAGATCCGTCCTCCACCCATGTCGGCTGGCAACCAGTATTGGATGCCAGACCACCTCTGTAAGGTGAGGTTTGCTGCTTCAGAAGCGGCTAACGCTTGTATTAACTGTGCGTCTGGCTGCAGGTATGCTACGACTGCTCTGCTGCGTTCTCCCTGTTCCGCCGTCGCCATCATTGCCGACTGTGTGGACAAATCTTCTGTCACGAGTGCAGCAACCAGTTCATCGACGGCACACCCCACGGCTTTCCAGGCGTCGTGCGAGTGTGCAAGTTTTGCTTCCGATTTGTAGACGCTGCTGGGAAGAAGGAGAAGGAGAGCGAGCAGAACCGTCATTCGATCGGAAGTTTGGAGGGGAAGGAGACAGCGAGGGAATCGTTTTCTAGTCGCTTTGATCGGTCATCACATCGGTTGAGCTCGGAAAGTGTTACGAAGCCATCGCCACTGGTTTTTGGTCCACCGGTTGACCCAAACGAGGTACCGATGTCGTTGTTATCGCCTGTGGACTCCAACTCGAGTGATCCTACAGGTATGGAACAACCTGCAGACCCAATCACGTCTACGACAGAGTCTATCGACTTCTTTGAGGAATCCGATAGTGTTAAAGTGCAGGGAAGGTTTCGGACACATGGACGTGCCAGAAGGAGGCATTCTAGCGCAGAGCTGCTAGGCGCAATCGAAAGTGGTGGACTGATGGAGGCAGAGGTGCTGGCTCACAACGGGAGGAAGAAAATGTCTCCTAAAGAGGTTTCAACAGTACCTGAAGAGACACCGTGGGGAATTGCTGCTCACAACAGTAATAACCTTCACACGCACCGAGAAATCGCATTGGATAAATACATGGTAAGATTATACGCTATCATCGGTAGTGATGAAGAGTTACTGATTCGTTTTTGTTGATGTGATTAAGCAAAGAGCTCACGAACACATCCGCGATGGCATTAAGCAGTTGGTGTCGTCATTAACAAAAGGTTTGTCGAAATCTGAATCAGGCGATATGAAGCATCTGGCTGTGACTTTGGAAGATATGGCTTTCGTCGTGACGGGTCATTTGCTCTTCAGTATGAATTTTCGCTCACCTAGCGGCTTCAACTACACAAATCTTGTAAAAGTGAAGAGCATTGCTACGCCTAGAAGTGCCCAGGCAAGCAAAGCTGAGCCGAGTTACAACTTCAAATGGTTGGCTGGGACAGTATGCCACAAGCATCTGAGTCACAAGCAAATGGCCCGTCAAGTTGTGAACCCCCGCCTTTTGCTTTTCGCTTGTGGAATAAGTTACGACCGTTCAAACGGTACTGGGCGTATGAGCTCACTAGATACATTACTGGAGCAAGAAAAAAGCTACATGGCGATTTTGGTCGATAAGATATCTGCGTTGGAGCCGGATGTGATCTTTGTTGAGAAAACTGTATCGCGGCATGCTCAAGAACTACTGCGTGAACGCCGAATTTCAATTGTGCTCAACGTTAAGAGTGAAATGTTGCATCGAATTGCACGCCACACTAATGCCGAAGTCTTAACATCAGTGGATCACGTGGATAAGGCGAACCCTGCAAAAGTCATTGGTAGCTGCCGGTCATTTTTGGTGAAATCAATTCCTGTGGTTCCAGACGAGGATTTGTCGCCAGCGAAGAAATCTTTGCAGGCGCTTGCTGGTGTGTTTATGAAAGCCCCAGCAGTGCCAAGTCGTTTACGAACCGATACGTATCTTTATCTAGATGGATGTGACCCGCTCAATGGTTGTACAGTGCTTATTACTGGACCCTCGAAGGATACGTTGCGTCAATTGAAGGGGCTGATGCGTACCGTGCTTTCGATGACATATCAAGTGCTTTTGGAGGCTCACGTGCTATCTGATCTTGAACTAAACAAAAACATGTTGATGTCAAAGTATGCTGCGGATGAACAGCGCACTACCTGGTGTACTACTTCCACGTTACGTGTTCGTGACCCTGGTTCCCCAAATCCACGCTATCACCAATGTGTTGAAGCAAAACATCTTGGTATTACGGCCTGCTCTGACGACGATGTGTCTTTTGGGAATTTTCTTAACCAAGAATTGGCAGCTCTCTCTCTCAAGTGTCAGGTACGTGATTTATTTAGGAAAATGAGTATTGTGGTCAACTTGAAAGAAGTTTATCTCACTATTTTTTGCGTAGAACGTCAAATGCAACCGATTAATGGCGGATCACGTTCATTCGTTCAGTTGTCGAACTGGAACGATCACAATTTCGTTTGAGGAGCTACCAGACAAAAACAAACAGCCGCTGTCACTGACCTTGAGCCAAGTGAGCGACAATGGACTAACAGATAAATCGTTCGGCTCATTTAGCGAATTGTCCTTCACGATGGGTTCAGAAAGAGATATGAACTTACAGGCGATGATGACGTCTCAAAAGTCTGCAATTGAAGACGAAACTGCAGAAGCAGTTGAGAACGGGTATCCTTCCGTGATTTTTTGGCGATGGTGCTGCGAGTGCAACGGTGTAATTACCCCTTTTATTCCTTTGGAGAAGTACATATATAAGTACTCATTTGCAAGATTCCTGGAAGTTCTCTTCTCAGAAGCTGAAGGATCTGTATTACCAAAGTCACCGAGCGCAAGCTGCACACATACTTCTATGGAGTCACACGTGCTTTTCTTCAACATTGGTAATTCCGTGGCGCGTTTCGATTTTTCGAAACAGGTATCACTTCACCTTAGTCGTGTAGAATTGAAACGGAGCGATGACACTTTACTTACGGAGGAACCATGGAAGCAAGCCGAAAGGGAAATTGTGAAGAAAGAAGTGTCTACGCGCCTTGAGAGTTTAAAAGAACTCCTGACATTGCTGATAAACTCTTTTACTGAAAAAATACAAGGAATCATTCAGGCTGTAGAGGCGTTCGAACGCACAGACACGGCCCATCATCACGCGCGGATTGTCCTCGAAGTGATGTGCATATCAAAATTGGTACGAAGTGGCAATGCGGTGTGCTTGTATAAATTGGAGAAATTGAGTGAAGATCAGTCAGACAACTTGGAAGCCTGCGATGCCACGCAGCGTGCACTTTATTTAATGGCATGCAAATGGATAACTTACATGTTACGACTTCGCAAGTTGATCAAGGAACACCTTTCGACGGAGACAGCACCACCAGCTCCAAATAGCGGTTCATTTACTCTAGCGGGTATTACATTTCACCCTTCCGTCGTTCCGTCACCGATAGCTTCCCCACGGTTCCTAGAGGAACCAACCTTGACACCTAGCGCTATAGCTAAAGAGCCTTCCTGGGTTGAAGGTGGCGAACCGCTGGTTCGACGTCGGAGTAGTGGTACACTCAGTTCTGTGACTGAGTCACAACCAATTGCAGGCAATGCGGTATCGTCTTCATCAACTATTGCAAACGTGGAATCATCGAATCGACCACCGATTCCATTCTCTGCCGTTACCAGCAGTACCGAGGATGGAAAAGAGGTACGTATTGTGCAACATTGTGCCATTGGATTAGTGCTTAACCTAGCGGTGTGTTCTAGGGCATTCGAGGTGGTTGGAAGGAAGCATTGTGGGACCTCTATCGTGTTTTAGGTCGTTCTGAACCAGGAAGTGACTTCACTATTGAACTTCCTGATGCACTCATTTCCGGTCACCCTAGTCTTCCTCATCGATCAAAATCTCGAGTGGTGCTGGTGAACGAGTCGAAACCGATCACATGCGTTGCGTATGCTTTATCCACAGATTCATATGAAGAGGAATTAGACGGTTGGAAACTTCGCGTTCATGGTGAAGCCGTACAGTCCGTGGCTTCAGCGAAGAAACACGATGGCACAGAAGTGATGTCTACTAATTGGTCGCGTGCTGCTCTTGAAACGACACTAAACACGCCGTTTAAATATGCCGTCGTAGAGATGCCACTTCATCTGTCGCTGCTTTCAGGCAAGACTTCATCTACAATGTCCAGCACGTGCTGGGAATTATCAACGATAGCATACTATCCACTCCAGGTAAGTGCATTTATATGGCTTGTATGGACATTGCTAATGTTGTCGGTGCTTAGTTTGAGATCCTTCGTGAATTATTCTACGGTAGTCTACAAAATTTTGTGTTTTCCATATCACACGTGGCAAACTGGGACGCGAGTGGTGGCAAGTCCGGTGCTTCGTTTTACCGAACACTTGACGACCGTTTTGTTATCAAACACATTTCATCTACAGAAATGCAGGTGAGGTGCTGTATTAGACCTGGCATTATGAAAAGAAATCTAATTCTATATATTTCGTTGTTGTATGGGACTAGAGCTTTTTGGGATGCCTTCCAGGTTACTTCAAATACATGGCGAGCATTTATTTCGATGGGCGTGAAAGTCTTTTATCGAAGACTGTTGGGCTCTATCAGACAACCATCACCCGAAAAGATTCTGGGCAGAAGATGGTACAATACATCTGCGTAATGGAAAACGCGTTTTACCAGAAAGAGCTTACACGGACGTATGATCTGAAAGGAAGCTCTCGAAATCGATTCGCCAAACCTCGACCCACTTCAGATGTTCCCCAGAATAATAATCGTGTACTTCTTGATGGCAACTTCCTCGAATTTACCAAAGGCCATCCTGTGGGTGTACTTGCAGAGGACCACGAGTTCATTTTGAAAGCAGTGCAGAACGATACTGCATTTCTTTACTCGATCAACATCGTGGATTATTCAATGATTGTGGGGTTAAGTTGTCGAAAACATGAGGCTGGAGAAGAGGAGCCAACCGAAATGACCGTCGGTATCATCGACTACCTGCGCCAATTTGATTTAATCAAGCGTGTGGAAAGTGTTGGAAAATCTGTTGGTATGATCGCTGGACAATCTTCACCCACTATTATTGAACCGGGGCAATATGGAAAACGATTTCGAGATGCCATTCGCCGGTACTTTATGCCAGTAACTCCAGTATCGTCCGGCACCAATGATGATAGATAGAAGACTTGCAAGTTCAAGAATTTTGCTTATAAATTTGATGACGCCCCCGGTAAAACGAGTGCTCGACTAATAGTTTCAACATGTGCTGACGTCGAGACGATTGGCAAAATACAGCGGCACCGAATAAATTGGACTGCGTGTCGTGTGCATTTCTTGCGGAAATTTGTCGTCCCAATGCTTTTACCACGGAGACCATCACTGGCAGGATACGCGAACTGAAGAGCTGATGAGCTTGAAGTGTGCAGAGGCGTACCACGCGCATGTGAACTTTGTTGGTAAATGAAATGCATTCGAGGTGGGGGTTGCACCGATATGGTAAAATTTGCCGAGGCTTTTGCCTTGAGCTCTTGCGTAGCCATGTGGATAGCTGGAACTAGGATTGTACGGCGCGCTACGGCCTCAGCGAGTCGTGTTGCATCGTCACCCGAAATCGGGGGCGCCAGCATGAGTGAATTCTTAATACCAGAAGTCATGGCCCGCAAATTAATGATTTGAACGCACTCTGCAAGGGGAATTGTAAAAACTGTGGATGTGCTGCCGACGCAGTCAACAAAACATTCGCCAGTTGATTGGTTGATTGACGAGACACTACGAATTTCAATCTTGTCGCCTTTTCGAGTAAGCTCCCGCCCAAGCAGGGATTCAGCGTAGGTCCAATTGAGGTAACACAACAGAGCTATTGAGCTTGAATGTGAGAAAAAGCCATGATAGGTGACACATGTCTTTAAATCATAACCGTCCAGTCGAAATGATAAACCACACTGGAAACACAAAACGAGAGATGAGTATCGTATGCAACTAATTTGCACAATTCGATGCTTACCTTTTCAATAACAAGCATCACCCGGCGTCCACTAATGTCCATACCACGCTGGAAGATACGTTGCGCCATGTAAAATGTGCATGTTCCATCACGAAATGCTGCTGCTCTTAATCGCCCCCGATATCCTCGAAAGATTCGTTGAATTTCGCCTGCCTGACTTCGCCATCGATGGAGTAGTTTTCGGAACGCATACCCCTTAAATATTTTCTGGATTGCAACAGCACTAGAACGTCTTAATTCTCGGTGAAGGTAGTTTTCGTGAAGAAGGCGATACATTTCATCCACCTGCTTTTGTCGAATATCGTTAAGAAATCTTTTCCGTCGGACATCAGCTCGAAGCCGAAATCCCCGATACACTCTTTGAACGTCAACAGCTGCATACGAGTTAACAATAGTGCTCCGGAGTTGCTGTCGCATCTTCAGTATAGATGGTATCAACATCACTTTCTCTAGGACAGATTCATCCTGTTGGATTTTACCTTCTTGGTTGGCCAGTTCAGTGTGACTACCGACTGGATCAACAAATACTAGGGCGTTCAGGAGTATCTCAGCAGCTGGTTTCGTAAGCCGTAGCTTTGATCTTGCCTCTGAAAACCGTGCGAGGGTGCTTGGCTGGACGGCTAATCCCACAAATTCTTGTTGGTAGAGCTGAGGAATCGCAACATTACTCGAAGTTATACGTGATGTCATTTCCTTTGATGCAGGACGAGCACTTGTCTGCCTCATTGAAGGATTCACATTGTTGTCTAAAACACTTTTGCTGGTGTTGCTAGCATTCTCCTTATCACATTCACCTTCGCTTTCTGTCAGATTGATGATACATCGCAATTCTTCATCCGTTAGATAGAGTGTGTTAATACGACAGGTGCTCCGGTTGTCGGTGGGAATGATTGCAGTGTAGTGATTCAATTTCGACACCATCATACGGACCTTCTTTCCCTTCTTCGCAGTAAATATCTCCTTTTGCATCACATTTACTTGTCGAAAATTGAAAAGTGAGCAGAATCGATGATAGTTGACCAACAAGCGATCAACCAAATTCATGCGATGGAGATATCCTGGAACAGCGTATTCCTGTGGTGGCAGCTCCAAAGCTTTAACGTAGTTTGCCTCTGCACGTGGTAGTTGGTCTCGGTATTGGCACAAAACAGCTGAGTCAAGAAATAATTGAGCATCGTCTGGACGCAACAAATGTGCAGGCTGATAAAACCGTGTCTCGCACTATCATGTATATCACAATGATCAGTACCAAGCCCAAGCCAAACGGTATGAAACTATCGTGCTTACCTCTGAAAGTTCTTCGTTAACGATGCCAATTTCTTTTGCCCTCTTTAGGAACGCCATACAGGTCTCTACGTCTTCACACATGACTTGCAAAAGTACCGAGAAGAAGAATACAAACTTGAACGACGACGGAAAAAGTCTCAATCCGTCTTCACAAAGTGTTTTCGCTCCCTTGAAGTCATGTAGTCCAATGTACCTCACCATAAAACATTGAAATAGTGAATCCTCCGTACAACTTTCCAACTTGCAACCCTCGCATCTTGAGTAATGTGCGTGAATTTCGTTTTGGTGAATCAGTGCTCGGACATGTCGATTTTGCTCATATCGGATTGCTATAGCACGCAACCTTCCTTGCCGTCCTCGATAACAGCGCTGAATCTCTGTTGCCATATTACAGCGTCTTCTGTGGAGAATCGCCATCACAATGCGCCACAGCCGTCGACCTCGGATATACCTCTGGAAATTGGCAATTCTCTGGTGCATGAGTCGAATATGCTGATACAGCAGCAGATCTCGACATCGATGTCCTCGATACCACGCCTGAATTTGCGTTGCTCGGTCCATTCGCTTCTTCACTAGTCGTGAAAACACTCGTCGACGCACCACAGCTCGTCGATAGGCAAATTGGATCAGAGATGCTGCATGTTGATTCCGCAGACAATAAAATGCTCGCCACTCGGTTCGAGCGGCCACACCCCGGAAAATCTTCTGGATCTGAGTAGCTGCGTGACTGGCCTCGTGGGCATAGTGAGGCAGTGAAGAACCGTTGGCTTGTTGTTGCTGTTGCCGCTTCCAAGTTCGTCGAAGCGACGAATGACACAAAATCAGTACGCGTTCATCCAGGGCAGGCAGAGCTGGTACACACCCTCCCGTTGCATCAATTGCATCGCAATGTTTTATTCCTGGAGACAATGGACGAACCTGCTTCTTGCCTCGTTTTAGCCTTATTTTCTTGTCTTTCGTGCCTGCAAACGAGTTTTTACTCGAATTTAACGAGTTTTGCTCGCCTTCTTGTCGTTCTTCAGCGAAAGTCAGTGTCGTCCAAGAGTCCAATTCCACCTTTTTCTCTCGTGCATTTAGCGCCGCATTGATCAGATACGGCAATCGTGTAGTTTCTCCTTCATATCGAGATGGTCTCCCTGGCATTGTCAAGATCGAAACTGCTTCAACATGCTCTAACGTTTAGAAATTGATCTAGATTCTAAATACGATCTAAATCCTAAATATCCAGTCTAGGTCTTGCATAATTTTCAGCGCAAGAAACGAAGATGACGACGCCCCAGCGCTCGGCGTTCTGCGACCGGCCCTTCATCACGTACCCGACGCGGGACCGTCTGTACGGACTCTGCTGGCGGCCAGACGTGAGCTCGCTGCGTATCGCCGCGTCCACGTTCATCCCAGGCGAATACGCCAACAAGATTGAGGTATTGCCGTCTTATTCCAAATGCTGAATAAATTAATTAAAACTATTTTATTTTATTTATTATGTAGATCTTCCACCCGTCATCGAACCAGAAGGAAGTGGTGTCCGCACTGGAGATCGACCATCCGTACCCGCCCACCAAGATCATGTGGTCTCCAGCCTCGCTCGGCTCTCGTATGGAGCTGCTGGCCACAACCGCCGACTTCCTACGACTCTGGACGATTTCAGACACGTCCATTGAGCTGCACTCGAGATTCACAGCGGTTGGACAGATATTTATTTGCTGTTACAGCGGCCACAACCGCCGACTTCCTACGACTCTGGACGATTTCAGACACGTCTATTGAGCTGCACTCGAGATTCACAGCGGTTGGACAGCTATTTATTTGCTGTTACAGAGATGTAGTGCTGATATTTGGGTTCTACTGCAGAAAAAGAATAATAATGATGCCTGTGCGCCTCTCACCAGCTTCGACTGGAACGAGGTGGAGCCCAATATCATCGGAACGTCCAGTACCGGCAACACGTGCACCATTTGGGACATCACGGTACGTTCTACAGCATTCTTAGGCAGAATCTGAGCTGACTGTCGCGTTTTCGGCAGCAACCGACGTCTCCGAAGCACCAAATTGTTGCTCACGACACGGAAGTGTACGACATGGCGTTTTCCAGCAGTGACCCCCAGAAATTTGCTTCGGTTGGCGGTGACGGATCGCTGCGATTATTTGACTTGAGGTGAGCATTATCTGAACGGGGGAATGATGCAAATAACTGACATGCTTGGATTGAATAGAGCCCTGGCATCAAGCACTATCGTGTATGAAGAACCAGACAACCAAGCCCTCCTTAGGCTGGCGTGGAACAAACGAGATGATCGCTTCATTGCGACCTTCGCTGACGACAGCTCCAAGATCTCCATAATTGATCTTCGTCGGCCCATCTATCCAATGGCGGAGCTGGACCAGCACAAGGCCGGCGTTAACTCCATGTCGTGGTCGCCTCATTCGAGGTATGACTTGTGCAGTGCCGGCGAAGATAACACCGCGATCGTGTATGACATTTGCGCACAGATGACGCGAGCCGGAGAGGAAGCTGAAGGTACCTGCTACACGTTATTAAGTTCGGACGAACCGATCAACCAAATTCGATGGTCACCAACGGAGCCAAATTGCATCGCATTGTGCGATGAAAAGGCGTTGCATGTCGTTCAGATGTAGTGTAAGGCTCAAGTAGGGGCCCAAATTCTCATTTATCTAATTACTGAGGTTACTTTACT
>NBNE01000969.1:0-15564 GCA_002215365.1 Phytophthora megakarya | reverse complement strand
GATGCCATGTCTGTCATGGGCGGTTGGTGGTATGTACCTTGCGTTTAATTCTAGCAAATAAATGAGTCGACCTACTGTAGTTGAACCTGTATGTGTACGCTTGTCCATGTGTGGAGGAATGTGCGCAAGTAAGGAGTGGAGTGTTTTCTAAGCAGTTAGTTAAAGAATGAGGGCAACTGGACATCGTACATGTACTGTACTTGTACATGCACCGGTAGAGCACCGATCGTCGATCGATGATTGTTTGTCCATTGTATGCCATAATCGCGTTGAAGTACCGTGTAGAAGTTGGAAGTGAATCACTACAGTCTATGTAATGTACAGGTCTCCATTGTCAAGCGAATCTTAATTTACCGGTACAGTTAACGAGACGGTGAGGCAAGTCGCAAGAACTAGTCTAATCAAACCACACTCGGTTGATTAGACGAAGCTTACATGTATGTACTTGTACAACCTGGCAGCACCACGAACACATTTTCAGGTGTAATTAGGATGGTGCTTACCGGTAGTTGTCACAATAGCACTGGATCCCTAATGTGAACGACTGGGTCAATTTTAACTTGATATCTGCAAGGTGGGTCTTTATTACGTTTTCTGAACTATCCGCGAGACTAAAATGATGGAACTTTAATTAATAAACTTCAGTACAGTATTTTACGCGTACATGTACTACATATATATAGTACATACGGTAGTACGTCTACCTGTACTGTAAATGTAGTGCCCATCATTCGACTACATATACACTTACACAATCAACTGGGCAATCTACTGTATCACCGTTGATCAACTCAAAAATCGGGTTTAAAGTGAACACACCCTTGTGCACCTGTCTAAACTAATTATATCACGCACAGTACACATGTAATTTACTTGTAGGTCGACGCGTCTACAGTAAACGCAAGGTACATACCACCAACCGCCCATGACAGACATGGCATCGCTGCGCAACACGCCAATCGCCATCCAAACGTCCACTGCAACTTGATGAAGTCTCAAATGCTTGCGCCGTCGACTCTCTTGATGCTCCCCATCCACAGTAGATCGATGCGAACCGTACGTACGAAGGATATTGTGGCTACGCATCAACTTCCAAAAGCCGCAATGCGATGTGCTTTGAATCACGCAGTCTGTGATACAGTACTGTCGACGTGCTGATACAGTACGAGTCGAGGCGCACCTGCTCACAGCCCTGAGACTGGTAAACGTCGACTGGTGCTTCGCCTCCGAGCAATGAGTCTGGATGAAAACTTTTGGCTCTTGTCATGCAGCGTCGCCGGTGTACATGAATTAAAACCCACGCCAACAGCAGCGGATTTATTTAGCAGCCACAAAGACCCGCTACACACACTGTGACGAGAAGGTACTGAAAGGTACGTGTACTCGTTGTGCAGTGCAACAGCAGCAGCCGCGTGCACTCAACTTGGAGTCCAAAGTTGACGTGAAACGAATTAACCGATTTGCGGGATTAATTAATCACGCCCGTATCTTACTTGCCTGTACGTGTATCCTTTCCCGCCACAATCTTGATGTATGTTACAGCTGCCGCCAACATGCAGCATCGTCGTAGCTGTCAAAATCAGCAACTCGTGTTGAAACTCTCTGTTCATTCCTACAGTCTATTGTAGTTTTACGTTCGAGTCGTCATCTCCAGGTCATTCTCGTTTTTGCTGCTTCCAGCTCAAGCCTCCGATCACCAGCGCGTTCCTCTTTGCTTGTCTGCTTACGCCCACGACAACGATGACGAAAGGACCGTTCTTCACTGCGGAGGACGCCAAATCGGCCTTCAACCTCTTCTGCTGTATCTACGGCGTTGGAACACTTGGTATGCCCGGCAACTTCTCTCGTGCCGGCCCCTATCTCGCCGTGGGCGCCATGGCATTCATGGCCTTCGCCAACATCTACGCGTCCATCACCATGTCCAAGGTCATGCTGCTCGCACCCAAGTCCGTCAAGACGTTCGGAGACCTCGGCGAGTGGTGCATGGGTCAAACCGGTCGCTGGCTGTGTGTCATCTCCCAGATGGGCTCGTGTCTCCTCATCCCGTGCGTCTTCCTCGTTCTCGGCGGCTCGCTGCTTGACGGTCTCTTCCCGGAAGCTTTCAGTCAGACGACGTGGATCATTCTCATGGCAGGTACTGTGCTCCCCGTGTGCTTGGTCCCCACCCTGAAGGAAGGCGCTGGTGCGGCATTTGCCGGTTGCTTGGGTACCATCGTTGCCGACATTATCGGCGTGGCCGTAGTGATGCACGGCATGAGTGGCCATCCCAGCGTGCCAAAGCCCGACCTCTCGTTCTCGCAGGTCGCCGGTTGCTTCGGTAACTTGTCGCTCGCCTACGGTGCCGGTATCGTGATCCCGGACATCCAGCGCGAACATAGCGACCCCAAGCGTATGCCGCGTGTGGTAGGCGTCACTGTCGGCATCATCTCGATTCTCTTCCTGATCCTCGCCAGTACGGCGTACTCGGCAGTGGGCTGCCAGATCTCGGGCAACCTGCTTTTCACGATTTACCCGGACTCCGAGACCGGTCTTACCAATCTGGGCTTCGCGCCGGACTGGGGAACGATCGTGCTGGCCTATCTGTTCATGCAGCTCCATATTACGATCGCGTTCTCTGTGATCATAAACCCCGCGTTCTACATTGCCGAGCGTCTGTTCTTGGGCATGCACAAGGAGCAAGCGCACGATGACCTTGAACTGGAGGATACCGGCAACTACCTGGAAGCGTTGACCCCCAAGGGGTTGACGGTCAAGGACTCCGTTCGCAGTTCCAAGATGTCGTATGTGTCCGTGGCCGACGCTGAGAACGTGCACCGTGGAGACCCGGACGCAGAGGCTGCCGAGTACCGCGGCGCGAATGCGATCAAGTACGTCGTGATGCGGGTTATCATCGTGGTGCTACTGGTCATCATTTCGATCTTGCTGAAGGACGACTTCACGGCTCTAGCGGACTTCGTCGGCGCCTCGTGCATCACGGTAAACTGCATCTTGCTGCCTATCGTCTTCTACCTGAAGATGTCGTGGGGTCAGGTGGCCATGTGGGAGAAGGTGTCGGGAAGTATCGTGGTGGTCGCCTGCTTTGCCCTCGGCTGCTACGTGTCCTACACGACGGGCGAGGAGTTGTTTGCTCCTTCGGACGACGAGGTGGAGTTCCCTTACTGCGCACCGGAGCTCGAGAATACGGTCTACTACAACGTCAGCGCCGCGAATTAGGTTATTAGCGCGTACTGTTACCCCGTCGTTAGTAGTGTTGCTGTTCGTCCGATAATACAGTCGATAATACAGAACAAAGTGTTTGAATCTATTTCAGAGCTTTGCCTTCGTATCTTTGATTACCATGTTCTAACGTTACATGAATTTTATCACTACATGTAGTAGTGTACTTTGCAGTAAAATACGTGTATGCTCGCTATTGACGTGATGGTGCAGCAGTGAAATACGTGGATGTTGTATTGACGTGATTGTTGTTCACGGCGTGAACCTCACGTCAATATTAGTGGTGGAGGTGATAATGCATCGTTGTATTTTATTATAACACATCCATGCCTACCACCGCGTACTGTACACGTATTTTAATACGTGTACGCGGTGGTAGGCAAGGAGCATTGATGTATACAGTAACCAAAGACTAAGAGAGCTACATGTAGTCTAATCAGGCTACCCTCGATTGTTTAGACGATAATGCCATCAGCAGGACGCACCACAGTCACAATATCACGATTGCACTGCGAGAAGAGTATTTGGAAGCATGCATCTCTGCTAGTGGCACTAATAAAGGACAGCATTTAAAGTTCTTGTTGTCCGGATCCTCTGAGAGGACTTGAATTTCAAGTCCTCCCAGAGGCTTTCAAGTTGAAAGTCGTCCAACTCACTAATCTAAATGAATACGAAATCTAATGAAACCAAAAGATTTGCAGCACTGCCACTTCAACATGTGCACACGTTGAAGTGGTACTTGTGCAAATCTTTTTCAAGATGCCTGATTTCAATTTCCAAATGAGCGCTGGATGTACAAGTACATGTACCTGAAACGTTATTACAATGCATACACTGGTAAACGAAGGTTGCTGAATATAACTTGTAGACTTTACCTAGCATTGCTGCAATTAGTGTATCGTGCAGTGTACAGCACAGACAATTTCACCACAACACGCATTTCTACTACACCAAGTAATAACAGTTTTGGTGTTTTCTGGTGGCGTTTCTGTGCTATGAATCGTTAAAAAATCGTTAAAGACACGTTAAACGATAAAAAGACTGACGTTGAGGTTGTCATAGGGCAGGCGTCCAATCCACAAGCGCATCGTCGTTTTAACGATAGAAGGACTTCAAGTACAAGCACCGGTAGTTCTTCTCGAAATCTGTATACCAATGCTACTAAACATGATGCTTTTCGACGCTGCAGTACATGTACAGTGCTTTCGAGCGCTCGAGCCTTTCTTGTCTTGTCGTATTTTTGAGTAGACATTTTTGCTTCATGATCTACCGGAAATAGTGTACATGTACTTGAAGCTTGTCACGAGCCTTTCTTGTCTTGTCGTATTTTTGAGTAGACATTTTTGCTTCACGATCTACCGGAAATAGTGTACATGTACTTGAAGCTTGTCGTCGCGAATGCAGCTTATTGTATGATGGTGGAGCGGACATCCAAACCCTTGATTGGATGTCGGCGATATTAAGCTTAGCAGACTTTAGCCCACGCTAATGTAGATGCGCAGAATGTCTGGATCTCCAGTCGACCGATGGTGGAGCGGACATCCAAACCCTTGATTGGATGTCGGCGATATTAGCAGACTTTAGCTCACGCTAAAGTAGATGCGCAGAATGTCTGGATCTCCAGTCGACCCAGCAAAGTTATGAACCTCACTAGATACACATCTAAGCACTTTGGTGTTTTGTTTGGAATAGACACGCTCATAATCACAGCCAACAAAAAGATATAAGCGAGGTTTCAAGTGATTTTTCTCCTGCTTTATCTGAATGTAGAAAATCTACACGTTCAGACCTTCCGGGTCGTATCCATGTACCGTATCACTGCACCTTTTGCTAGACGACACGTCCATCATCCTTGATGCAGGGTGCAACACAGCAGTAACTGAGACCGGACCGCACCAGCATGAACTTCATGTCATGAGGACTCCTCAGAGGAGCGCGAGTCCAGTCCAAATTGTACCGCCGATTTGTCAGTGCCTCTCATTCTGCTTTTGGCCTCATCCGACTCAAGTCCGTCGTCCAGTCCAAGATGCCGTTCTTCACTATGGAGGACGCCAAGACGTCCTTCAATCTCTTCTGCTGTATGTACGGCATCGGTACGCTGGGAATGCCGGGCAACTTCTCGCGTGCTGGTCCCGTGATCGCCGTCATTGCAATGGCCTTCATGGCCTTCGCCAATATTTACGCGTCCGTCAAGATGTCCCAAGTGATCCTGCTGGCCCCCAAGTCCGTCAAAACTTTCGGAGACTTGGGCGAGTGGAGTATGGGGCGGTTGGGTCGAGTGCTCTGTGTGGTCTCGCAAATGGGGTCCTGCCTCTTGATCCCGTGCGTTTTCTTGGTGCTAGGCGGCTCGTTGCTCGACGGTCTCTTCCCGAACGCCTTCAGCGCCACTGTGTGGATCATTCTCATGGCGCTGATGGTGCTGCCCGTGTGTCTCGTCCCGACACTTAAGGAAGGAGCTGGTGCCGCTTTCGCTGGCTGTATGGGTACCATCATCGCTGATGTTATCGGCGTGGCAGTGGTCATGTACGGGATGCGTGGCCACCCTAGCGTACCGTCCCCCGACCTTAAGATCTCGCAGGTTTTAGGTTGTTTTGGCAATTTGGCTCTCGCCTACGGAGCTGGAATTGTCATTCCCGACCTGCAACGTCAGCACAGTGATCCCTCTCGAATGCCTCGCATTGTTCTTGTGACTGTGAGCTTCATTTCATGTCTCTTCCTCGTTTTGGCCAGTACGGCGTACTCGGCTGTGGGCTGTCAAATCTCCGGTAACCTGCTCTTCACCATTTACCCAGACGCAGACACCGGAATGACCTCGCTGGGCTTTAAGCCTGATTGGGGTGCAGTCGTGTTGGCCTACTTGTTCATGCAGCTTCACATCACGATCGCGTTCTCCGTGCTGATTAACCCGGCCTTCTACCTCGCAGAGCGCATGGCGTTGGGTATGCACAAGAGGGCACCTCTCGACATCGAAGACGGTCACGCTTACGTTGAGGCTCTGACGCCTGCACTTGTCCAGACGGAGCCTCGTCGAAGCTCCAAAATGTCCTACGTGTCTGTGGCGGACAGTGAGCGTGAACACAAAGACGACCCTGAGATTGAAATGGCTGAGTACCGTGGCGGAAAGAACACCATGAAGTACATTTCTCTGCGTGTTGTCATGGTTGTCATCTTGGTCGTGCTGTCAATCATCTTCCAAGACCATTTTTCGGATTTCGCCGACTTTGTGGGTGCGTCGTGCATCACGACGAACTGCATCATCCTGCCGGTCGTCTTTTACCTCAAGAAGGCGTGGAATACCATCCCCATCCACGAGAAAGTCGCTGCTCTCATTGTGGCTGTGGTGTGCACCGTGCTTGGTTGCTACGTGACGTACACGACTGGCAAGAGTCTATTTTCTCCAGTCGACAGCGATACCAACTTCCCGTTTTGTGGGCCGGAGTACGAGAACCAGATTTACTACAACTACACAGCTGTGCACGAGTCGTAGGTCTCCGTGTCCTAGGAGACAATTAAGAGTATTTGTCAACAAGAGTTTTATCGATGATGATTCTAGGCTAAACTTATTCACAAGCTGATGTTATTTTCGACTGTACAGTCCAACTAGTTCCTGTCAAGCAGTATGGGAAGTACGTCGCTCTTCCGCGTGGGGGACGATGTGGAATTATGGCGCGTGTTGCTTCATTTGAGCATATTGGTGGTGTGTTTGCTGCTGTTTGAGCGCGTACTGCACCATTTAGAGCGACGTGCCGCCGTTTCCACCAAGTATCAGCAGTTGTTGAGCAAGGCATATCGCGAACTCATGATCCTAGGACTCATCGGACTTGGTCTCAAATTGGTCAAGGAAATACCCAGTGTCGACGGTGGCAGTGCCGCCATGACCGCATTCCAAGTCGCAGACCTTACGATCTTCATTTTGGCTTTCACGCTCATCTTGCAAACTGTTTGCATCTTCTTCATGCTTCAAAAGCACAATGTCCAAGCAGACCGAGCCGAACTCTTGTCCACGGGAGACTTGGTTGAAGCTGTGGCGTCGCTGTATTACGATAAGGAACGAGATACACAAGAATTGGTGCAATTACGTTTACTTCGCCATTTGTTCCTCAGTCGTTTCCAGCTACCGCAGTTGTTCCCGTTTGCCAAGTACCTACGGCAGGCACAAAATAACCAGATCACACACATGACCGACGTAAATGCACCGATGTGGACTCTGCTACTGGTAGTGGCTTGGGCGCTGGAAGGGATCACTACAGCTCTCAATTTAGGTGAACCCGAGTTATCAAGACCTCGTGGTCTCGTAGCGGTGTTGATAGGGTTTTCTTGGGCTCTGCTTGGACTTCACGTCGTTGTTTTTGCCTACTTTCACTCGTGCGTTCACCAAATATTAAAAGCTGCTGGAATGTCAGCGGACCAACACACGTTAGAGAACCACCTCAGATCCATTACTTGTCAAGAAGCGCGGGCATGGACACAAGAGGACGCAGGCAAAGCACTTTTGGTCATGCAAAAGGTGCAAGAGCAACACGAATTGCCGAGAATCGTGAAACACAGGCATTTAAAAAGTAAGAAACCTACTGTGGCGTCTGCGAATACCCCAACGATCCAAATTCGCTGGTTTTCAAGGAAATCGTGGCATTTCATCGTGATGATGCTGCTAATGCTCAATGGGTTTTATCTCGCGTTGGTGGTGCAGTGTGTGGCATACCAATTTGGCGTCATTTACGCTGATTTGAGACTTTTGGAGGTGATAATTATTCCGCTCCCTCTAGCTTTAAACACATTCCTATTGCAACCACAGATATTCCGGAATTTTGTTCTTGTTAGCAGCATTTTTCGTGTGGATAGTATCACGCTGAGTGAAGTCGTGAACCACTTTCGTGAAATTATAGAGCTGCGCGCAGAATTTGCAGCGTTATTGTGGGAGAAAATGGAGGCAAAGAAACTGTCAATGGATGATCTCCAGATGGAACTCGAATCTCATGACCCGAGTCATTCCGGTGCCGTCGATGTGGAGAAGATGCGAGTGGTGTTGCAACGTTTCGGCTTGCATTTGTCGAAATTCAGATTCAACAGCGTTGCCAAACTTTTGTTTGAGCTCAAGGACATGCAAATCGAATACGGTCAGTTGTTCAAACTGGTTGCCATAGCTCAGAATGAGGAGCTACACAACAGCACAGAACGATCGATGCTGCACCATCACCCGCTACTTTTGGAAAGCGTGCTAAGTGAAGAGGTTGAGGATGACTTCGTTATCGCACGTGAATTATCGTATTTGCCTCCACCTCCTCAAGTCGCGACTTCGGCGCTGCTGACCTCAACAGTGCCAAGCCACCACTATGATAACATGACAACTGCTCGCAACGCCATCGAGTTACGCACACGACCTCAATTGAAACGAAGTGGCACCAAGTTTGAAAGAATGAGCTCTCGGACTCTCTCCGACATCTTTCACGTTGAAAACTCACATGATCTAGCTCAAACTACCGGTACACCTGATAAGGCGTTCGCTAACGTGTAGTCGATCTCGTCCACAGAGATTTTTATAAGGCCTCACTTTTGTATCCCACAAACCAAATATTCAATAGTTCCATTGCAAGTTGTAAATTACAACCGGTGTAGATGTAGTAGGCAGAATTCTGGGACTCGGTTGTGGTACATGTACCACTGGCAGCGTGCAGCCGAATCGTTTCTACCTGGGAAAGTTGTTGAATGCATCAAGGAAGAGCACCAAATGGCGAGTCAGCGAAGTGATAGTATCACATATCAATATGTCTTGAAAATTCTGGGACTCGGTTGTGGTACATGTACCACTGGCAGCGTGCAGCCGAATGCAGAACGCGAGTTTGAGGAAAATCTCGTTTCGATCCTACCCAGGAAAGTTGTTGAATGCATCAAGGAAGAGCACCAAATGGCGAGTCAACGAAGTGATAGTATCACATATCAATATGTCTTGAAAATATTCTAAGCCTGTTTTTCAATGAAAAAAGGTTTACAGAACCAAAACATGTTGGCAAAATACGGATGAACACACACGCTCTAATCGATACAGTATCCACGAAAACCGCCATCCACGGACGTGTACAATGCATAATACTTGTGGCTCGTTTGCCGATGTCGGACTCATCCTGACACGTACGAGCCGGAGCGGCACCTTGAAGCAGCAGCGGATCTTTTGGGGGCGCATCCTCAAAGGGTTTCAAGCAAATGATCCCATCCTCCGCAGGCTCTTTTCGGCGATCGACATAGACGGTTCGGTCTCAGCAGCCAGGAAAGTGAAGGACCTCCGTATCTCTTCGCCTTTGCTTGCTTGTGTCCTCTCCCTCTTCAACGTGGTCTTGGTCGCTTGTAGTTGTCTGCGGAAACACTGCCGAGAATTGTGCAGGTTTGTTCGAGCTTGTGGTGTAATGGGAATTTCTGAAGTTGGCGCATCGCGTTCTGGTGCGATGGCGTGGGTATGTCTCTAGTCCGGTGCTATTTGGACGATGGGCTCCACAAAGGCGCTTCAATATCAGAGCCCTGAAAGGCAACTTCGATATACGGTTCGTGATGTATGCATGTGTTGATGGGCTTGCACTGATTTGCCCGATTGGGAATGCTCTCTGCAACACCAATCAGTGCCCGCCACCGCGCAGCTTGTCATGGTTTCATGTACTCGTATGAGTTCCGTCGACTCGACACTACCAGGTACATGTACTTGATGCCATTGACATTGCTGTTGTATTTGGTCGACCTTGTAAGTTGATGTACGCAGATATACATGTAATTTGTACAAAGTAAAAAATGTCAACTGAACGGCGGAATTCTGATGCTTGGTCTCTTAACACCGTCTTTTAACTCGCTTTCAAAGCCAGGCAGCTAAACCAGGATGTCGATTTTTGAAGTTGCCAAGGGTCGTTTGGTGAAATTCATCGCAATCGTCCATCTAAATGCTGAAAGCACCCCACCGATGAGGTTGATTCTCACATCGGCTAGCAAAATTGCTGTTAAGGTGCGACCAAGTTGACCACCAAGTGCGACTCGACGAAGCAAGCACACGAGGATGCTTTCATCCGGCGATGAGCCATACGACATGACCACGACGAACAAGCACACAAGTCAAACTTGGCGGGTACCTATACCAACTGAATAAGCTACAGTTTGATTCGTAACACGTTTGGCGCAAGCTACGTAGCTCACAACCACCTTCATATACATGTACATGTAGTACAGTATTTGAACGATGGACTTGAAGTGCATGTGCCATTTGCTGTCGCCGAAATTTGGCCGGGATTAAAATCAGTCGTCGTTTGAAAGAGCAGGTGTTGATTTGCAGGTGGACATGTGCCGGTGCGTGAGCGTTTAACGCAGCACCAGAAAGTGCGGTGCTGGAATTCGGGAGCTCTCATAGGCCCATCGCCATCTGACGTCGTGAGGAGAGCTGATAGCGGCCGGACTCTCGTCTTCAAAGGCCCCTGCTGCAACCCGAACACCCCGTCGCTAACGTTGGCTACGCTCACAGCGGAGCTCAATCCGTTTGTGCATGTATCGCCTGAGAACTCGCTAGTTGAACTGGCCCACCTCAGTGAACTTAGCTATTCTGTCAAGTGAGTGAGGACTGGGTCCTGTGTTCATTGCTGCTCAGTCTTCATTCTACCGCCTGCACCTCAAGCGACTCGACTGCACCATGGCGCGCTCTGCTGCCTTCACGATGGAAGACGCCAAGGCGGCTTTCAACCTTTTCTGCTGCGTCTACGGCATTGGAACGCTTGGTATGCCCGGCAACTTCTCCCGTGCCGGTCCCGTCATCGCGGTGCTCGCCATGGCCTTCATGGCCTTCGCCAACACGTACTCCTCCGTGGCAATCTGCCGCGTCATGCTCCTCGCCCCGCGATCGGTCAAGACCTACGGCGACCTCGGTGAATGGTGCATGGGCAAACCTGGCCGCTACCTGTCGGTCATCTCGCAAATGGGCAACTGTCTGCTGGTGCCTTGTGTGTTTCTCGTTCTGGGCGGAAGCCTCCTCGACGGTCTCTTCCCAGGAGCTTTCAGCGCGTCGACGTGGATCGTCCTCATGGCCCTCGCCTGTTTGCCGGTGTGCTTGATTCCCACGCTCAAGGAAGGAGCTGGAGCTGCTTTCGCCGGCTGCCTCGGCACGCTTATCGCCGATGTCATCGGTGTCGCCGTTGTGATGTACGGTATGCGCGGCCACCCCAGTGTGCCCAAGCCTGACCTCCAATTCAAGCAAGTAGCTGGTGCGTTCGGCAACTTGGCTCTTGCGTACGGCGCAGGTATCGTGATTCCGGCGCTTCAGCGTCAACACAGTGATCCCACGCGCATGCCGCGAGTGGTGGGTGTAACTATCGCTGTTATCTCGTGCTGCTTCCTGGTTCTCGCCAGCACCGCGTACTCCTCTGTCGGCTGTCAGATTTCGGGCAACTTGTTGTGGTCGATCTACCCGGACGCGACGAGCGGCCTCACTACGCTTGGCTTCGCTTCGGACTGGGGTATGGTCGTTCTCGCGTATCTGTTCATGCAGCTGCACATTACCATCGCTTTCTCGGTTATCCTGAACCCGGCCTTCTACATCTCCGAGCGTATCGTGCTTGGCATGCACAAACCTACCGTCGATGATCTCGAGAACAACATGTTGGGCTACGCTGATGCTACCACTCCAGGAGACGGTGCCGAGCGCTCGGAGAAAGAATCCCGCGCTTCCAAACGTTCCTTCATTTCTGTCGCCGACAACGAGAACGTGCACCTCGATGAACCTGATGCCGAAGCGGCCGAGTACCGTGGTACCAACGCTATCAAGTACGTTCTTCTTCGTATCGTGATTATCATCATCCTCGTGATCGCAGCAGTCGTTTTGAAGGACCACTTCTCAGACCTGGCGGACTTTGTCGGCGCTTCCTGCATCACGGTGAACTCGATCCTTTTGCCGATCGTATTCCTTCTGAAGAAGAAGTGGGGCGTACTTCCAATGTGGGAGAAGATCCCAGCGCTGACTGTGGTCGTGGTGTGCTTCTGCTTGGGCTGCTACGTGACGTACACGTCGGGTCAGAACTTGTTCTCTCCTAGCGACGATGACACCTCGTTCCCGTTCTGTGCACCGGAGTTCGAGAACACCGTGTACTACAACTACACGGCCGCGCACGAGAATTAGGCAGTTGGATGGTTAAAGTCTTGTGAATCTCATTGTGTTTCTTGATAACGTGGTTTTGGTCTGAGTAGAGTTCCATAGTGGTATTGATTTCAGGTTTCACTAACTGCTTATGCGTACAGTAAGTTTGCACTACACGTAGCGGACGACAATTAATTCTCATGTTCAGCAGTGTAGTTGTAGTACACGGCGTTCTCAAATTCCGGTGCGCAGAATGGGAAGGCTGTGTCGTCATCGCTAGGAGCAAACAGGTTCTTGCCCGACGTGTACGACACGTAGCAGCCCAGGCAGAAGCACACCACGACAACAGTCAGGGCCGGAACCTTCTCCCACATCGGAAGCACGCCCCATTTCTTCTTCATAAGGAACACAATCGGTAAAAGGATCGAGTTCACCGTGATGCAGGAGGCGCCGACAAAGTCCGCCAAGTCGTGGAAGTGGTCCTTCAGGATCACCGCTGCGATCACCAAGACTGTGATGATGAAGACGCGCAAGATGACGTATTTGATGACATTGGCACCGCGGTACTCGGCAGCTTCCGCTTCCGGGTCGTCGAGGTGGACGTTTTCGTTATCGGCGACAGAAATGAACGAGCGACGTTTTGAGGCGCGCGACGCAAGTGACTGCTTCTCCGAGCGCTCAACAGCATCGATAGGTGTAGATAAATCCGCGTAGTTCAGCAGGTTGTTCTCGACATCGTCGACGACAGGTTTGTGCATGCCAAGTACGATGCGCTCGGCGATGTAGAAGGCCGGGTTCAGGATAACCGAGAAGGCGATGGTAATATGGAGCTGCATGAACAAATACGCGAGAACGACCATGCCCCAGTCCGACCTGAAACCAAGTGTGGTGAGGCCAGTCTCCGCATCCGGGTAGATGGCGTACAGGAGGTTGCCGGAGATCTGGCATCCAATTGACGAGTATGCAGTGCTGGCCAGGATGAGGAACAGAACGGAGATGAACGACATCGTGACGCCCACAACGCGGGGCATGCGCGTGGGGTCGCTGTGTTGACGCTGGAGTGCTGGGATCACAATACCGGCGCCGTACGCAAGAGCCAAGTTGCCGAAAGCTCCAGCTACTTGCTTGAATTGGAGGTCAGGTTTGGGGATGCTTGGGTGCCCACGCATGCCGTGCATCACGACGGCGACGCCGATGATATCCGTGATGATGGTACCCAAACAACCGGCGAAAGCAGCACCAGCTCCTTCCTTGAGCGTGGGGACCAAACACACAGGCATACAAGAGAGCGCCATGAGGATGATCCACGTCGACGCACTAAAGGCTTCGGGAAAGAGACCGTCAAGAAGGGTGCCGCCCAGCACGAGGAATACACAAGGTACGAGCAGACAATTGGCCATTTGTGAGATGACCGACAGGTAGCGGCCAGGTTTGCCCATGCACCATTCACCGAGATCACCGTAGGTCTTGACCGATCGCGGGGCGAGGAGCATGACGCGACAGATAGCCACTGCGCCGTAGACGTTGGCAAAAGCCATGAAGGCCATGGCGATGACTGCGATGTAAGGTCCAGCACGAGAGAAGTTCCCGGGCATACCAAGCGTTCCAATGCCGTAGACGCAGCAGAAAAGATTGAAAGCTGCCTTGGCGTCTTCCATAGTGAATATAGCTTTACGCGGCATGATTTGGTTAGCGACGGCGCGGATGAGAGAGAACTTTGAGTTTTGTTGTGATGCGGGGAGGTGAAGACTTGAGCGGAAGCTGTCAAATCTAATCCGGAAGTGAAGAGGTGGAAGTTGGGCAATGGTAACGAACCCATGAAAGAGCTGCATTCAGGTAGTACATACGTTGTGTCGATGAAAGAGGACCCCGGTGTGCACACTTTCGATAGACGATAGAGCTCTCCTCTGTGGAGGTTGTGAAAGATGTTGAAGTTGAGGGGATGTAGCTGAGGACTAATAGATTTGCTACCAAAGAGTCGGAGACCGGTGGCGCAAGATAAAGGTCATTCTCCGCGCGTCAATTGACCAATGGCCAATGAAATGGCTGGATGCGTTATCACGATCGCACGATTTTCGTGTACATCTCCTGATTAATTTTAATCAATATGGGCAGAAACGGGACACCGATCTTGAAAAGCAGCATGGCAGAAGATAAGTTCAAGCGGTTGTAACTCTGAAGTCAAAGCCCAATATGTTCTCTATCCTTAAAACTTTTTAAAGGCGTACCTGATCGCTTAGCATTGCTCCACAAGTGTTATTATATGCTTTGCGTTGTTCATAAATTCAGGAAATCACACACACATTTCTCACTCTTTGTTGGACATATGCACATGTACTCTACATACATTAAGATCACCAGTTGTAGTACTCGCAAGTATTCGGTCCCAGGTAGATGGACGCAATGGGATATCCATGCAGGTTGTAGCTTCATTTTATTGATCAGTGATCAATGAGCACACCTGCGAACGTGAAGTCCTTCCCGCGTGAAGTTCGCAACGAAGACGCTTTTGATCGGCAAATCTGTCAAGTCGCAAACAAAATCCAGGTGCGTGCGTTGCTACACGACGCATATTATGTTAAATATCATATTTTACGCCATCTAGGATTGCACTGGAAAGTGCATATTACTCGTGGCATGTTGCAGTATCAAAGGCAACTCCTTATTGGCACGCAGCTGGTATCAATTGTCGTGCCGTACCGGAAGGTTTCCAACTCTACAAATCTTGTTTACCATGGAAAGTGGAACCAATCTTCGGCTAGTTGCAGTATTGTAGTACACCCTCCTCATATTCGTTACACTAATTCATCTGCATTCTACTTTAGCTCTACGCCGATTAAAGATTTCGATCCGCCATTGCCCAACTTCCACCTCTTCACTTCCGGATTTGACAGCTTCCGCTCAAGTCTCCACCTCCCCGCATCACAACAAAACTCAAGGTTCTCTCTCATCCGCGCCGTCGCTAACCAAATCATGCCGCGTAAAGCTTTCTTCACTATGGAAGACGCCAAGGCAGCTTTCAATCTTTTCTGCTGCGTCTACGGCATTGGAACGCTTGGTATGCCCGGGAACTTCTCTCGTGCTGGACCTTACATCGCAGTCATCGCCATGGCCTTCATGGCTTTTGCCAACGTCTACGGCGCAGTGGCTATCTGTCGCGTCATGCTCCTCGCCCCGCGATCGGTCAAGACCTACGGTGATCTCGGTGAATGGTGCATGGGCAAACCTGGCCGCTACCTGTCGGTCATCTC
>NBNE01000968.1:0-15586 GCA_002215365.1 Phytophthora megakarya | reverse complement strand
AGCTGAAAAATATTAATGACACGTTCCAAATTTCACAGCTTCTTCGTGCGCAGCGCGACTTTGTTTTTTATGAACTATCAAATTACCGCAAAAACAAAACTCACGGTTCCGGCTAAAGGGATTTAATCGCGATTCCAACAACAGTGCAACAACTGCACTCATCCTTCGTATTATATGCAAGTACAAGGACGACTTAGTAACGAATAGCATAGCGAAGTCTAGTACTATAATACGTATTCTTATGTACGGATTATCCAATATCATATCATATACTAATATGGCAGCATCGGGCGATACTCGCTCCGGTTGCTAAGGGGTCGTTGTTTAAAAGCTTAAAGTATCCTATATTGCAGTTTTATGCACCGCCTCTAACCTGTGAAGCATGCATTCGAATTATTTTTCTTTCAGAAAAGATACCAATTCAAAAGCGCTGCAGCGCGTGAGTACAAACTCTAGTGCACCAGAGAGCTCTGCCTTCCGCGACGTTCATGACGAGTACGTTTCCACCTACTTATCTACTTGTGCTATGTTTTTATAACCCTGTTATGATATGTGCTGCTTTTAAATTCGGAGAAACGTGAACGAGAAGGTTGCACTTATTCTAGCAAGTGCAAGAAACGACGTCACGGATGACGGTACGGCTCACACAATGTGCAAAAAGTAGCGGGCTAATTAAGTTGCGAAGCTCCAAGAACGCCGTACTAAGCGACCGCGCAAATATGGGCCGTTTCAATGTCAATACCCGGGTGGGTGCAAGAATGAAAGGTCCGTTAAATTGAATGGCGACCGCCACTGGCTGTGCGAGGTGCATCGGGAGCGTCAGAACGCATTAGCACGCGAGCGATACAAACGAAGATCAGATCAGGTCGACGGTAGTCGTCAAAGGCTCTCCTATGAAAAACCAGCAGAATCTGCTCCGGCCTCCAAGCCTAATGAAAACCCCAGTGAAATCGTATCAACTGAAGTTGGGCACGGGGGAAGCGAGACAGTGCAGCGAAATGCGACACAGGCTGGTGAATTTTCAACTATCCTGCACAGCGCACCGGTATCTTTGGGCCCAGATTCATTTGTGAAGACGGTGGTCAAGCGACTGCGTGATGGTGGATGCGTAGTGCATCGATGGTGTACGTGCTGGTACCAATTACGCTCGCAGAAACCGAAGGCCGAGACGTGGCTTTACCCGATGGGGTTCACGCCAACCAATTGGACATTGGAGCTTCAGCAATTGCTACTGGGGCACAAACCACTACTAGGCCTTCCTTGTCGGAGAATAACAGCCCTGGAATGACATCTCGCGCACCAGATCCGGTCATTCGTGTTACCAGAAATAATGGTTTACCAAGAGCAATTGATGGCCAAGTGGGTGGCACGAAATAAAATCCGATATTGCAACGAATGGCACAAGACCCGCGCTTCATGAATATATGCAAATGGTTCTGGAAGGTACACTGCAGAACGCCGATTTAGGTCTACATGCTGCTCAAATTATCTCCATGCGTAATCAATTCAACATTATGATCTTCTATTTCTCGTTTACCTGAGACGGCGCAAAACAAAGTGAGGCTAGTTAACTTTTTTGAGTTTTTGAGATAAACGGGTTTAAAGTAGATGGTTCATATTTCATACTTAAGTGATTTTTTCAGGAGGGGGGATTGTGTAAATCTCTAAACTTGGCAGAGGTGTACCGACAGTCATGGAGGAGCTTGCAGCTCACAAAGACCACGACTTGGTGCCTGACACGGGCACCAGAGTAGCGGGCGATTATAGCAGCGACGCAAGCGCAAACATCGCTTGGGCGCCCGGCTCTGAAAAAGACTGCTCCAGTGGCAACGAAATCCAAACCAGTGACGACGAGGGCAACAGCGGTGATTCCAGCTCGAAGGGCACTAGCATCATTTTGATTAGCGATGACCTCCGCGGAGCTGTAACTCGGTTAATTCGAGACGACTCCTGCGAGAAAAGGAGTAGCAGCGTTGTCGTGGACAACACCCGTGACTCTTCGTTTCGACGCGTTCAGCAAGCCCAAATCTTCGCAGCAATTCGAAATAAGCCTAGTTACCAAATCTCTACAACAATATCTAAACACCAAAATATACATCTGACATTTGAAAGTGAAAGAATTGTAATTGAGATCTAAAAATAGGTTTAATCGATTCACAGCGAAAAGTTTCGTTTACGGAGCCTATAAAAATCATGAGACCCGGTGATTCTGATGCAACTTTTTCAGCGGGCCATTTCTCAAAAATGGCTGAATGAAAAAATTATCTGAAGGTTAAATCGTCAGAGGAGATATCCCGCTTTACGTTGGTGTGCTTAACTCGCATTTCAGCGAATGGTTAACTAGCATTATTTCGTTTTTCGCCGTCTTATATCGTGTTTTGTCTATTTGCAATTGGTTAATGTCCGTTAATGACGAATGTGTTGTCATCTAACGCTACAATAAACTGAAAGTTCTTCGGGGACTAGTACGTGGTTGTCGTTTCGAAATAAGACACCATCCAAGATGGCGACCAAAGCAGAGAGAACGATTCTCGTTCGGGATCGCACTATTGCCGCTGAGGAAGCGGTTTCGAATCGAGTGCTAGACGCTCAGCGGGTGGTGCTTCCGTGCCGATATCATTATCCTGATACACACAGGGAAACGCGTTCTGCTATTCACCAGTTAACGACTGCACGTGAGACATTGGCAAATTCTCGAAGAATTTCAGCGCTGGCGGACCACAACCTTGAGACCGCATATGCGGAAGCACATGCTCGTCGTATTCAAGTCCATCGTGAGCGTTATGTTGCCCTCGACGATGAAATTCAAGACGAGATACTGATTGGTGGCGAGCAAGGTGACGTTTTTGCTGCCAATACGGAAGCTGTCAACTCTAGCTCGGATTCAAGCGAAGGTGAAGAGAACGGTTCCGACAATGAAGGATATTTTGACACGCTACCTCAAACACGACCGCCACGGACCAGATCTCAAGGAACGGTGTTACCACTTTCGTTACGTGGGGAGGCGGAATACACTCATATTTTGCAGCCCAGGATGGATAGTGAAGAGGGCGAAAGCTCTGACAATCAAGACGCCAACGACACCACACAAGACATCTGAGGAAATATACCCGCAGAACACAGACAGCGTACACGAGATGTACACCGTTAATGAGAAGATCACCGTTAATGACATGAATATTTAATATATACCCCAAGCTCGTTAACCCCTCCACATACTACTTCTCTCATATGATTTGGTCTCGATGGTATAGTGAAAATTTTCCTTCTATTCACTCATATCCACGTGTACGTTGGAGTTTTTTGTGTGCGTTTACCCTTTAAGTTAAAGCTGCACAGCCACTACTTGGAATATAGCATTTTGTCTATGCTTGCATTTGTTGCAGGAAGTTGAGCAACAAGTCTGGAATCTACTTGCTATTTAAATTGAGTTAATGCTTGCCAAATAACGTTTCTCTTGCTCTGATGAAAATAATACTAAATAACTACCGGTTATGGCTGGTAGGAACTAGTAAATCAAATCATTTTTTGCTCATTTCTCGATTATTTCTCGATTATTGCCACAGCCTTCAGCAACTAAGGAGATTTACTGCCCCAAACGTGTTAGTGCCTCTCTCGCCACGGCTATGCGTAAATCCCATTTTCGACATTTAAAATCTTGACGACGACGGTTTCTTTCTTGAACCAGAGAATCTTGAAGACCTTGAACACAGCGCTCGTTGGCTCTGCCCAGCCTCTCTTCTCGGTTCACGGTGGCCAGTGATTTCCAAATCCAGGCCACAGTTCTTATCTTCTTGATCAGCACGCCCAGCTGCATTTTGCGGTCCGTTTCTACTGTTGGGTAGTGTCGCTAAAGCGTCTTGCACACCAGGACTGAACCTGTGGTTTCGAATATGAGAACTGTGTAATTGGAAGATAGCATCCAGTACAGGCTCTGACGCAGCTTCTTCGTCAGCAATAGCTTGGGTACGCGCCGCATACGTTGATGCCATCTTGATGCGATCTGTGTCCACCGTTTCAATTCGTAGCCAAGGTGAACTGAAAACAAAAATCTTTCCCGCTCAGGAATAAGCACTGTTTCTAACACAATAGATTTATTGAGTTTACTCAAGGATGATTCAAGAACGCTTTGGTTCTTTCACGTGATAAGTTTGAAATTCGAATTGATTCGCCTGATATTGCCATATTACTGCGAAAAGCACTACGTACTACAATACATTTTGAGGGGATGTTTGCCGGCAATTTGGCGGCCCAACACCTGGTAATCTTCCAATGCAATACGAAAATCCAGCGGTATGTGAGGCGTGGCATTGACATATCGCCACTTTTATAGGAGCACAGCTCTCTTCTCTTTCTCCATCGAAGTTCCTACTTTCTGCGCTTTAAATTTTGGCGTCACTGCCATCAGCCTCCACGTAAAATTTCTTGAAATATTTGTGTACGAGATCAAGCTGCTCGCTTTCTTGGATCTCAGACCCCTCTTGCCTAGCTTTGCTAAAGGTTATTTCCAAAACGAGAACACATCGTCTTGATCGGCACAATAAATCGCTGCTTTGTAGTCTTGTTTGGCGTTGTATAGGTTTGTTAAAGCGGTTTTCATTACAGAATCAAGCTTGTGGTAACAAACATGAGAGCAGTACAATTCATAGATTGCTGATAACACTGCCCTCGCCTCCTTACCAACGGCTTGGGGCGGGAGTGCACCGGGAGATACCATCGTGAAAGGGTCTGCATTAAGAAAAAGCAGATATCAGATCAAGAATCTACAATGCATGTACTAAAAAACCGAGTACATATCTGCTTGTTCAGTAAGCACTAGTCGATTTCCGTTCGGCTCGACAATCGCTTTGAACGTTCACCACATCTTCGTTCGAGTAGTTCTTGGAAAACCACTTTCCTTGTATGAAATTAGCCTGATACACAAGAAAACTATACTTTTTACTGATTTTTATTGAGCAAGTGAAGGTAGCAATCCACCACTCAGATTAATTTAAAGCATCATTCGCGAGGTGCTACTGCGCGGTTGTGAACTTAAGCGAGTGGTTTCATAGCTATTACCACCCCAGCAGTTCGTTTACTAGTTTGAGATAGAACGCCTGCCACGGGTTCACACTCACTTCCAAACACTAATGTTTGCTCTGGTGTTGCTGTTAGTTTTTCCAACACGAGCTTCTGTGTGATTACGATTGCGTTCCGATGGCGAATGCGAGATAAAGCAACATAGGCAAAAGCAATATTAGAGACAGATTTTGAATAGAACACAAGTGCATGTCAACCCTTGTAGTTGTGAATTGTCATGGCGTAGGCTATCCTCAGTGGAATTCCTCTACGCACAAAACGAAAATCACTAGAACTGGTTCCCCCAAGATACATCCTTTGTTGAAATTGAAGCAATGTGTGGTACGTCATCAAGAAGAGATGGTCCCAGATACGGATCCGTTATTGCTACGAGGACAATTGGCAGATCACTACTGCTAACGAATATGAAATCGTATATTATTCCATTGATACCATTACAAAATTCCTGTTGCCTGGTTTATGTTCAATGTCAATATAACATGAGCAAGAATACACAGCGTCTATTTACACGCTTCGACGCGATCGTGATCTGGATTGGGTTCAATGGCTTCATTTAGTAGTGCTTTTACAGTTCCAACTGGTATATCTCGCTTAGTGGTTAAACGCTTCTACTGAACAAAGTGTTGAGCTTTTAAATGAAAAATTGGTGAATTTGTAGCGAGACTTCTAGCGTCATTGGCGGTGTTGACGTCGACGTTTTGATAAGCTATGTGTTTTGCTATGGGTTAAACCAATTTGGCCCATCAATCGATTGTGAACGCCTAGTGTTGAACAACTCTATGTCATCAGAAGTTGGACGCCTTTTTCGTAATCTGCCCAGGGCGGTAAACCACTCGAGTTCTCGTTGCCTCTGTTTTGGCTCGTTAGCATACAAACGTTTTCGATACTTTCCCAAATGGCTCTACCCCGACGTTGCACTTCATTTGATGTTCTAGACATTGGCGTTGACAGGGAGTACGGACGAGTTGTGCCGCGTCCCCTGGAACATATACATCCCTTCCACCAAAAACCTTATTCGAACGATCTGGCCATATATTTCGCACATCCGATTATCTATCCGGTACATCATACCACACGAAAACTTACTAAATTCATCAATAATGACAAGATGTACATCCTTGTATTGTTCCGGTAAACGCTTTAACTATGATGGTCCCGATGTCGATTAAAGAATAGATTTATATAGAACCGAAAATGCCGATCTCGAAAAAGATGAAACGCCTAAAGCTGAACAGATTGTGGCGCCTTTTATATTGAACGCAGCCGTGCCTTGATGAGCTAACATATACTCGTTTCTATTTCCGTCTTGGTGCCAAGTGTTCTTCAAACACGTTATGCATAGCTTTTAATATGTGTTTAATCAACCAACTCTTTCCTGAACCTCCCTCACCGTTAACAATTAGCTGGAGGGGCTTGGAGTTTGTGCTATCTAATGAACGCTGAAATCGTTTCCTAGATTGCGCCACTGCAAGAGCGAAAGGGATACACTGGGAATCTGCCATAACCTCACCCGTACTCGAGTTGATATCGTTATCGTTAATCGGATAGGTATAACGCGAGCTGTTTATCTCGTTCTGACAGCGAGATCGACCAAATCGAAGATATTCCCGTTTTGCTTTAGCACATGACTTTAAACATTCTTTGACAAAGTTGCTTGCTTTGCTACAAGTTCAGGTGCATAACTACGTCGTGGTGTCCATTCTCCGGAGCTGCACGACGCAGTAGTGTTAGATGGTGGTGCATTCTAATTTGATACTTGGACATCGTTTGCTAATTTACTAATAAACACATGTCCGGAAGGAGGTAGCGACGTAATAGAGCAACGAGTTGGTGAAGCTTTTAGCAGATCTAGCTTCTGCTGCCAATATATTTTAACGTTAGATTCTTCCAACAATTCCCTATCAAGATATGCCTCCTGCTTCTGGAGAAAGGTTGCTATACACTCCTCATCACTTGATGATAGGTCTTTTAGCGTTCGCCACAGCATGCAAAGAAATAGTTCAGAAAAGCAAAAGCTTGCATTTGATGAATCGAGTTTCATCCAGGATGATGTTTTGCACAACAGCCCGTTTTGAGCGACGCCGTATCCATCTTCGCTATCCTGTCGCTCCCAAACATCAGTTTGGTTTTGTTTAATTTGCTGGAAGGTGTTAGGATCGTGGAGAAAGGTGATAAGCAGGAATTCGACCCTTATGTGTTTTTGCAGACTGATCTTTATTTCGCTCTTTTACCACCTACTATAGCCCCCCAGGTGTAGTAACTCCAGCCCAAGCACGGAGTAACTCGCCCACGGCGCGACCTGTCACCGCGGCTCATTCGAAAGGTTGCAACCTCTCACGAAATTGCGATCTGTCCAACACTCCTCTCGATGTGAACCATGTGAGACTCACAACCTGGTTTTCTCGATTTTCTTCTCATCTCATCTCTTAATCAACGCGAACGCCGATGTACTCACTCATCTAGTGCACGCCTACTTTCTCGCACAGTTCCGCGAGTCTTGGCGCCACCAAGCGTTTTGTGAACATATCCGCCAGCTGGTTCTTCGTTTCAACGTAAACCGGCGTGATTATCCCATTGCTGTTCACATCACGTACAAACTTAAATTTCACGTCAACATGTTTGGCCATGCTGCGTGTCGCCTCGTTCTCCACTTGGTTGATTGCCGCTTGATTATCCAGCATCAATTTCATCGGTATCTTGATCTGGAATCCGATTTCCTCGATCAGATTCTTGATCCTAAGGACCTCTCGCACTCCCATAGCGGCTGCCACAAATTCAGCTTCTGCTGTGCTGAGTGCCACCGTTGACTGTTGTTTTACGAACCAGCCTACGGTCATCCCGCTAACCTGGAACAGACACCGACTTTCTCGTCTGCTTATCCGCAGCGTAGTCAGCATCTGTGTATGCGCAGACGACCACCCTATCTCTTTTTGTACCGCTACCCATGTACTACTTTAGGCCCACGGTGACAGCGAGATATCTCATCCTTCGCTTAGCGATTTTCCAGACCTGAATCGTTGGTGCGTGACTCTTCCGCGTGGCTCGGTGCACGGCGTACATCGCATCTGGTCGCACCGTTCTCACTAAGCACAGCATACTTCCGACTAGCGATTGAAACAATCGAACTGTAGGTCTTTCTGGTGTCCCTGACCCGTTGCTTGGAAGCAACTCGTCATCTCCGGCTTCGGCATTGAGTGTTGACTCATCCGCAATCGGTGAGCGAACTGCGTTGGCTTTTTCCATCCCTAATTTTTCCAGCAGCTCGATAATCGTGTGTTCTGAGTCAATTGTGTATCCGTTGTTCTCGCTATAGCCAATCCTCATTCCCAAGAAATTCTCCGCTACGCTGACTTTGAGTTCCATCACTGCCGTGTTGCTCTCGAATTCCAGTAGCGGTTCCTCACTAGTTGCTGTCGCTAGCAAGTCATCGACGTAGACTCCCACCAGTGTCGTCCCCTCATTCGTAGTTTTGTAATATACACACGCATCTGTCACAGACTGGGTCATACTTGCTTTATTAACCAGTGTCTCGTGAAGCAGCCGATTCCACAGGCGTCCGGCTTGTTTGAGTCCATACAAACTCTTTACTAGTCGCAGACAAACTCGTCCTTGATCGCTGACACCGAGTTTCTTGAGCTGCACCTTGCTCAACTTCATGCCTTCAGGAATCTTCACGTATACCTCGAATTTTGGCTCTTTAAATGCACGCACATACGCATTTGGGACGTCATAGTGTCTCGCTCTGACTCCCCACAGGTGCGCTATCGCCAAGATCAATTTTCCGCTCGTTAGGGCTAGTACTGCCGAGAAAGTCATTTCGTAATCTCGTCCAAGGACTTGCTTGCCGCCGCCAGCCACGGCCCTTACTTTGTATCTCTTGATCTGTCCGTCACCGCCAATCTTCTTCTTGAAGACGCTTTTTGAGTACAAAACATTTGTATCCTCTGGAGTGATTACAGGCTCCCACGTCTCGTTGTTCTCCAACGAGTCGTTCTACTTCATCGAATGCCAACTGCCTTAAATGCGCGTCTGGCATCTGCATTGCCGCGCGGTACGACTTCGGGTCGGGCAAATGCCTGTACTGCTCGTCCCCCGCCCCGATAGCCGTCATAGCCAGCATTCTATTGAATGTCGACATGACCACCGGAGATCCAGCTTGTCCCCGTGGCCTTGACAACTTTTGGACCTCGTCTCCTACATCGTCGGCGTCAGCCTCACGCTGTCGTTGAGATTTTTTCCTGGACCGTCCTGACCGCCTTGGTGCTCCTCCAGGCGCGGACTTCATTTCGTCTTTTTTCTCTTTTAACTTGGTGGTCTCCAGTTTGACCGCTTTGTTTTTCACAACGTCCCGCGCGTCCAGTTCGGTGGCACCGCACTCCGCCTGACGTTTGTCTGCGTGGGCTTCTAGCTCGTCATCAGCCTCTCGCTCTAGTACATTTTTCAACTGCTCATTTGCTTCAGTCGACAACGTCTCTATGTTACCAACGTGCCGCGTCGTAATTATCGTCTGATGTTTGACTACTATCACCTTGTAGCCCTTCGTCTCCTCATTCTTTCCGACTTTAATCCCTGGTGTTCCCCGCCGGTCCAACGCCTTTTTAGGGCTAGCGTACACCGTGCACGGCGAACCAAACGCCACTATATCGGCGATAGGCTCTGGTTTGCCAGTAAGCACCTCAATCGAAGATTTTCTGCCGACGTTCGCACGAGTCGGCATTTGGTTTAAGACATACGCTGCATACTCGGCTGCCTAGCCCCAGTAGTTCAACGGTAGACCGCCCCCAAACAGCATACAACGAACCATATTCATTATCGTGTGATGTAAACGCTCTGCCTTTCCATTTGACGCGGATGTCCGTGGCTCGGTCATCTGCCACGCAATTCCCGTCTGAGCACAGAATACATCGAGAAGTTTGTACTCGCCTCCTCCGTCCGTCCGTAGGACGTGAACGCGTACATTAAATACCCTCTCGAAGTACACCATGAAATATTTGAATTTATCTGCTGCTTTGGCTTTCGTCCTGGCGACAAATATTCGACAAAAGGTGGACTTATGACCGATGAAGTTAATCATATAACGATTCTTGTGTCTGTCCATCGGCGTGATAGGACCTTTGAGGTCAGAAAAATTACAGCGCCTACCACATCGATTGGTGCATTCGTCACTGAGTCTTTCTTTGGTTATGCAGTTCGTGCCTGCTTACCCTCGGCACAATTCACACAATTCTTGCGCATCTTGTCTGTGAGATCGATGCCATTTGCTGGGTGCCTAGCCATTCTCTCTACATCAGCGTAATTCAAGTGCCCAAACCGAACGTGAAATTCATGCAACGAGGCCTTCAACATCGTATTCTTCGGCGGAGCCATTCACTAACCGCAGTCATGATTACATCGCTCAATTGAGTCACTTTCTGCTCCCGCACACCTTGGTCCAACACCTCGAACAAACACCCATTTTCCAGGAAAAACACCGAACGAGATCAAATTCACCGCCAACATTGGTGCGTAACAGGCATTCTTGAACACTACCCAGGAAAATTCACCACTTGTAGCTTTAGTGTGCCACTCCGCGTAGTCTTCAATTTTGACCCGTTCGGCATCTTTACACCCTCTAGATCGTCCACGGCTTCCCAATCCTGAAGCATGCTCGCGTCGCTCACTAGATGAGTGCTCACCCCAGAGTCAATGATCCATTCGTCAGTCGTTACGTTACCGGTAACTAGAGCTGAAAACCCGCCTTTTGTGTAGCTCGGTCCCATTAAAATATCTTAGGTTCAATTTACAGTTCTTGGCCAGCGGAACCTGCGTGACCTTGCGTGTTGATGACGCGAGCAACTGAGGGCCGAAGTCTCCTTCGGGCATCACATTCGACGATCCTGACGAGCGCGGTTTTTTATGCTCCGATCCACCTGACCCTCGCGCCCCATCAATTTTACCACGTTTGTAGGCCTCAGCTACCGCATCCCGAATCCGCGCGTCGAAGTGTTCTTGTGTGAGCTGAATTTCTGCTTGTGCTTGCTCAACCTCTTCGTGAGCCAAATTCCTCCGCCGAACTTGACGTGCCAAAGCTGCTTAGAGTTCGTTCTGGCGCTTTGCTTTGCGCACCACATGTTCCTTCTCGTAATGTAGTCCTTGCTCACGCTCGTTCAGCTCTTGAGGTTGACTCGCGTGATCTCGCGCGAGCTCCTCTCGTTCTTGCTGGAGGCGTGCCCGTAGCGCGACCTGTTCGGCCTCGAATTGTACTGCCTGATGCTCAAGGGCTGCGCGTCTCTTGTGCTGGTTCTTGGCTTCACCAATCAGGCCTTCCTCAATATCGCGGAGTCTCTCCTGCGCCGCTTGGTTTTCGTGCTCTCTGACTCTGTTGCTGCTCTTGAGCTGTCGCGAGCTCCTGTAGGTGCTGCTCCACATTATGCATATTGATCATAATGTTGTTGTTTCTTCTCCTCCAGTTCTCGTCGTCGTCACCACAGGCTACTTGCACGAACGTTCGACTCTCCAAGGAGATCTTCCATTTACATAGGCCGGGCTGGCATCACGACCTGGGCTCGCCTAGACTCGAGTAGGTCTTGTTGTTCTACACTTATTTCTGCCGGCCGAAGGAGTCTGTAGGTGACGGGAGTTGTAGCCGATCGCGCTCTATGGCGTCAACACGCCTAAGATGTGCGAGTTGTGCTTCCATCATCAGCGCGATTCTAGGTGATGCAGTGTCACCGCCTCCACTGCTGGGAAGCGCCGCTGGAGACTGCGCAATCACCGTGCGCTGTCGCCGGGCTTGTGAGACTGTTAGTACTCGCTGGGCCGCCGGCCCGATGGTCCACCAAACTTCATATTCGCCACTTGGGCTCATAACCTGCTGAAAGGTGTTAGAACCCTGGAGAAAGGTGAGAAGCGATGGGGAATCCGACCCTTATGGGTTTTTGCAGACTGATCTTTATTTCGCTCTTTTACCACCTACTATAGTCCCCCAGGTGTAGTAACTCCAGCTCAAGCACGGAGCAAATCGCCCACGGCGCGACCTGTCACCGCGGCTCATCCGAAAGGTTGCAACCTCTCACGAGATTGGGATCTCTCCAACATAATTTACTTGCACAATTCAAATCCTTCGACAAACGAAGAAAAACTCATGATATTGAACAACTCATTCGACGGTCTATTCATGTATGCTCTTTCAACAGGTTCAATGCGATCTGTATTCGTGGCATCGTTGGTAGCCAGTGCAGCAACGGCCACGACGGTATGGGGCTATACTCGATAAAAAAGCTGGTGATGGGGTAACACCTTCATGTTAACAACTGTACGTGATTTACTGTGCATCAGGAGGCTTCGGAAAAGTATGTAGATTGCTTCACTTTATGGACAGACAGAGTAGCGTTTGGGATACATTTTAAGATCGAATGATACGATAAATTCGATTCGCACCGTTTGATAGGCTTTGCAATAACGCTCCGAAATCTTAGTGTATCAGGTTCAGCTTTACTAACATACCGCTCTGCATTCTCAGCAGTACCATATGAATTCCCAATTAATTGTAAGTCCATATTAGCTCGCCAGCATAACAGTAGGTGCGGTGAGTAATTATTTATTGTAGAACCAGAACGTTTCAGTAGCACATTCATCGAGCGTGTTCCATCCGATGCGAAGCTCGTACTGATTTCTGTTTGATCCTATAAGTCCTTAGGATATTCAAACCGACACGCAGAACTTTTCTTTCGGCAAGACTAATTCGAATAGCAACTGTGTTGTTGGATTCGCTGGACCAGGCGCGAACGATCACAATGCCACATATCGGATTCAGCTTGAGGTGACCGTTTAGAAAATATCAACTTTACCTTCACCATCTGAGTTGCATATGGTACCCTGGTATCGTTCTAGCTCGGTTAGAGTTTTGGATAAGACAGATATACGGTCATCTACAAACCTAACATGCTCCTAGCTTCCTGCCGGTTTTTGAAAGTTTAAGCACATCTGGAGCATCCTGAGTCCAGCGTAAGCAGTTAATGTGCGGTGAACCACGTTGCCGAAATTCGTCACACCAGAAATGATCAAATATCTCACCTAGTGGTTTAGTCTTTCCACACAAAATATTGTAAAAAAACGCTTTCAAAAAGCCGGTGGAAATGTCTTGCGCTAATACTCGGATTCTCGTTTAGATAGTTCCGTCCTTCAACAAACGATAAGTGCATGCATTCATCAAGCGTTAATGCTGGGTTACATGCCCTAGCGAAGTCTGGCCAGGTTGTATCAGCTCCGCTGAGTGTCAAAAACAAGGTTCGCCAACAAGTTGCAAGCGACCGATTTCCCATCATGGTCATTAAGTCATTTCGTGCGTTTGACCAGTACAAGCCACTGCCTCTAACCACTCTAAAAAGGGCTTTAGTGAGCCCAATACCTGCATTGCAGCACTTAGCTCTTCGTTTTCTTTTGTCCTCCCACTATATGATGTAGGGGTAGTCCCTTCGTGTTTTGCGTGATGACCAGAAGCCGTTTTTATGGCTGCACAACACGATTCGGGAACGGTAACGCTCCGAACAAGACCATCAAACTGTCTGCGTTGTATGAGATTCACACAAAGAATTTGAAATTGCCTTGAATAACAAATATTTTATCATTCCACTTCATCATATGAGCGCAGTGTTCTGATAAGCTATAATCAGGATTTCGTCCTCTAAACTATCCACGATACTATAGTCGCCCTGTGCATCCGGAAACAGAGCTGGGAAGCAATATTGCATCTATCGTTTCGTTCGTACTCATTTATTGGCTTTTCACGGCACGGAAGCTCGCCGATCGGATGTTTGGCATCGTTTTACAACCATGTTTGCCACACCACGGACTAGCCATTCCTACAACTTTCATTATGCGCTCCAGTTCACTTTGCTACTCAAAAGTACTACCTGCTAGTTCAAAGGATTCACTCATTCTATCTAGTACGTCGTGAGAGTTAGGGATCCCCTGTGTAGAAGAAAATGCGCCTTGCTATGGAGAAAAATTGTTTGAACAGAATGCGCATGTTTCCTCGCCACATGCTGAGCACAATTAAATTGAATTATTACAGCAGTTAAAACAAACTCGAGCAACGTTAAGTTTGCATTCTTTGCAAAGGGTGTTATTTTCCGGTATACCGGTGTACTCTAGAATTTCAGAATGAATTGCCAAAGAGTGTGACTCACCTGTAGCACATTCAGCCTCAAATATTTCATTCGAGGTATGCACTAGTTGTTATCCCTGAAGTACTTGCACCTCATCTTCCTGGATTAGTAGGCACGTCACGATCGCATCGATATATTCCAAATCGTGAAGGTTTTGCTCTGAATGTGAACGTTTTTGTAAAGAGGATTGTTTGATTTAGCCACTATAGTGCTCGTTTCACTAAGTCTGGACGTACCCGAAAGGTCGTTGTCGATTCACTGGATCTGAATGCCAAGAACACAAAACCGCATTTGTTTAAAGGTCGTGGTAGCTAACGAAGAACTTCGCCAGGTTCATTCCAGCACTCTACTGCATTTCCTATAGTAAATTCCTGTCCGTCTCGGTAGTGGTTTACACAGGTTGTAAAACACACACCCAGACCAATCAATTTTGTCTCAATGCGATTCAGAACAGTAAGTTTTTCAGGAACAGACGCGATACGAAACCCACTGCATCTAGAAAATTTTGGAGTAGTTTTAGCTCGAAGGGCTACGTAGTATATGCCACAAAACCATATTGAGGGAATTGTTTCTGATGCTGTATTAACAGACCTTCGTCGAATCTTTCAACAACGCCAGAAGCATTTTAAGTTGTGAAAAAAGTTGCTTTTCGTTCGTATAATTTCAATGTACATTGAGCCGTGTTTGCTAGCTGTCTACAACTACTGCAAAAAACGGCAAAGTTGTTTGTCGATCGAGGCGAAGAATGCTATAAGCAAGCAAAATTGGTGTATGGTTACTATCGTTAACACTATGCACGCATATTTAAAGGCGAGGTGGAGCTCATAGCATTTGCTAGATGGACTGGAATCCTACAGCTTCCCGTCTCGACAGGCGTCAGAACACCCCCTTCAACTGATACTACTGCTGCAATCCTTGCTGAAAGCGTGCAGCTGTCTCTCGCTACGAATCCTATCGTGACATCTCCAAATGGCGCTACTACAGAACAAGTATCTGCAGTCGTTGAGGATGTTCGGGGGGATTCAGAACAACCGGTTCTGCCTGGCACAGAGGCTTCGTGTTGTTCAGAACAAGTGGATGCTTCTCCCACTTCTACTCCGCAGAATACAGAGCTGCCGACCGTTCCAGACACCGCTACTCTGGAAGATACAGAACAAGCTAATGCTTCTCCGACCGCTACTGTACTAGATAGAGAGCAACGGGTACTCCCGTCAGGTGTACGCCGAGTTGTACGGAGGCCTGAATGCATATTCATGAAGAAGAGACGAAGAGTGAGGGCGATGTGCACGATATGGCCTCAGATATGTCCGTTCTGGATATCTTTGATAGCGAAAACTTTATGGAGGGGATGCGATCAG
>NBNE01000967.1:0-15590 GCA_002215365.1 Phytophthora megakarya | reverse complement strand
TACCAGTGACAAACCTACTGATTTTTGAGAAGCTATACCAAACTTGCATTTGGTATAGCCTCTCAAAATATCTATACTAATTATTAGGAAATGACCGACTTGATTTCGGTAATTTTATAACCATTTATGATGTCCGCTCAAACGACAAGCTTGGATCTTTTTTAACTTTACCAGTGACAAACCTACTGATTTTTGAGAAGCTATACCAAACTTGCTTTTGGTATAGCCTCTCAAAGGATCTATACTAATTATTAGGAAATGACCGACTTGATTTCAGTAATTTTATAACCATTTATGATGTCCGCTCAAACGACAAGCTTGAATCTTTTTTTAACTATGTACTATGATAGACCCAAACACCACGACTAGACCGCTGGAATATCATCTTTTTATGTGTTTGGCCAGGGTCGTCAAATGAATTCTTAAGAAATACGAAGAGTTGGAGATTTGGTATTCAGAACGAATTTAAAAAGTGCTTCGTGGGCGAAGACCCGTCAAGATTATTTCCCGTTTGTAGAAGATCGACAAACCTTACTTCCAATGTATGCCTTGCTCCAACCTATAACCGAAATTAATATTCACAGGCAAAGTAAGAGTGCCAACCAAGCTGAAGGGTTAGGGCTATCGTATAAACTAAGTCATGGTGTCTCGATCAATCTCAACAACTTCTCGACTGCTTTCGGAATAGGAATCCACCCAATGTACTTTTGAGTACATGAGCTGACACCCATGATCACGCGCACTTTCGCCTTGTTCACCAAGTCATTTCATAAGAGCTTTTTCAAACCCTACATGAACGGAGAACCGATTTCCCATCCGCATTTGTCCCAGAAATACAGATGATGCAGTATCCGCTATTTAAAAATCCAGACGGAGACATCAGCAAAACCGTTAAGTTATGTTGCACTCATATAGTGGTGGATCAAAGCAATTCTCATCTACGAATGACAATCAAACAAATGAATGATAATGTGACAACCGTGTGCGCCGAAGTGATGGCAAGTTTAAAATCGTTCAAGATGTCGGTTGGTATAGCTTCGGAAGGAGGTGAGCACACCACTTAATCCGATCGCCAATTATTCTCTCGTAACATCGCTGAAAATAAAATACATTATAATGGAATAATAGGTCTGCGCTTACTGAAAGATTTGGTACAGCTCTTTGGCCATCCACCTGATCAAGCTCCATTTGACGCATTTGACGAGGATCGAGTAAAAACAGAAATTCAGAGATAGACGGTCTCTCGGAGATCCCATCTTCAGTACGTTGGCGGAGCAACCAACACTTTGATGGAATTTTGGGATTCGTCAATCCATAAATACTCGCTATCCAATTTTACCGATCGTCGTCCGAATTATTTTTGCAATACGGGTCTCTGCCGCACACATCGAGAGAGACTTCGAAGTAAATGCCATGATGATTACTAGCCATCGAACCAGTCTCGGAAATCACAACATCGACGTGTGCAGCTTTATCAATCGAAATAGGTGGCTCGTGGATATTACAAAGTGTTCAAGGATGGATGCGAGCAACGTAGCTGCTGCTTTGCCTAGTTGCCCAATTGTGCGGATGGAAATTGAAGACATGCCGAGTCAAAGCGCGCATACGCTTATCTTTGGAGTAGATCGCGATCGTCAGCCACTTTAGGATTTTCTTGATACGGAAGCAGAAGATGAGTAATTAGATAATCAAACGATTTCTAGAGATTTCCTGTTTGCATTTAGTCTCTAGTTGCATATGTCTATAATACATTTCTCCACCATTAAACGTACGAACCCTAAGTGCTACGGTATCATCCACTTTGCTAACATAATTAACATCTGTTCCGCTTCCTACATGCTTTTCATCCTGTGTTTAAGCATCGAAATCTCTTTTTCAACACTGATAAATAATTTTATTGATCCTGCTCCCCTATTTCATTTCACTTTGAAAGCATCAATAACGTCTTTAAAGGTCCTGTCTGAGATCCGTACCATAATTTCAAACCAATCGACAGAAGATCATGTTTGATATGCACATAAAAACAACTCATTAACTAATCAACGTAGGTTTGTGCGAATCTCTTCAAACCTAATTGTATGTCGTGTAGGCCATTTCACTTATAGCGCTTACTGGTACTGTGGCAACGAGCACGTGCGTGTTGGCTTGCACGATTCTTAGTTGCTTGTATTGCGTCGTGACGTACGGCAAGTAAACCATGTGCACCATTTGCCTTTGCAGTTGTTACATGTAGCGCTGTCATACCGGATTTGCTGTTGTTCAGGACTGCGATTAAGCCGTGCGAATCAAGTGATATATGACTAAACCATTTGTCTCCATCTTGAATCCCATTTTTTCAGCTGTAAAAATCTTTGTTGATAGCATTTCATCTGATTGACTATAAACGGCTGCGTTTGCTTCAACTTGCGTTTCCGAGATTCCAATAAAATGAAAAACACTGCTGAAATGTTTCGAGATCGATGTTACGTGCTCGTCATTTTGAAGAAATTCCTTGAATTCTTCAACCTTGCTCACAATCTCACACTGGAATTGTGCCGTTATCCCCTCAAAACGTGCTTCTACTTAGCTTCATGTTTACCCATCTGCTGCTCCAATTCTTGTGCAATCGAGCCAAAATGGATGGAGTTTTGCTGAACTTGGTTATCCACCGTATGTATATGAAGCTGACGTTCTTCTTGAGAACGTAATAATTGATCTTGCAGTTTTATTTCCATCTTGTTATAGCAGGATCTATGCTCAAATTCCAGTTGACCCGGTGATCGCGTCCAATCTACAGCCTCTTCTACTCGAGCAATAAGGTGCGTACTAATATCGTCTAATTTTTTGCATAGTTTGTTTTGATTCTTTTATGGTTGCTTGTAGGTGCTACTCAAGTCGCTGGTCCAATGTTTCAGTCAATTCATGCACCTTTGTGTCTATACGGTGTTCAAAGTCCGTATCATATACGACTCGGTGGCGCCGCAAATAAATGTCTGTTTCCAAGAATAGCTGATTTGATTCAGCGGTGAGAATTGCCATAGATGTTTTAAACATTTTCATTGAAACGTTTCTCAAGTGTATATGCTCGCGCGACGCATAGAATTGTGCATACTCGTCACCCATGCTGTTTGATTTCTGCAGTTCTTTGCGCAGTCGACTTTCGCAATATTGTGCAAAACTTTCATTAATCGTAGCGCTGGTCGAGGAACAGATGCCTTTCAGCGTATTCCTAACCGTACGCTCGTATTCTTGTAAAGCACTGTTGGTTGACTGCTGAATGCATCAAGGCCAGCCTTGATGCGATTTTCTGATGTATACACGTGCTAAATAAAGGAGGTACCCATCGCAGCTCTTAATTCTGCTTGGGATTGCTCTAGTGCAGCTTGTAGATGTTCATCTAATCTTTGCGAGACTACCGTTGATGTTGTGGCGCCATGTTCAGCCACGTATTGGTCTAACTGGTCGATTCGCTCGTCTGTATGAGTCTGAATATCATGCATAACTTCTGTAAAATGAGGTGAAGGTTCTGATTGCCGAATTCATGCTTCTTCGATAAGGACTTCGCGTGTTGTTTGAAACCCATTGTCACCTTCACCACGCACCTCGTTTCGCATTACAATGACTTTCCTGATACGCTGCATACTAATTACCCAACGAAAATATTGGATGAATCCCCAAAAAGCCTTCCTAGTCCGTAACGAAGGCGAAATTTGAATCATCTCCAGTTTTCAACAGACCACCCAGAAGTCTGAACGAAACTGTTACTTCAGTAGTACTATCACATGTTGCTTTTGACAGCTGCTCAATATAACTTCTTCCAGTGTGGTTGTGGTCAACCTCCTGCCGCTAGTTTTAAACTATCGACGGAGACATAGAAAAACCCACGATGCAGAGTGCAAGCAAGATTTCTTCACGTTTATAGCGGGATGAAGGTAAAGAACTTCACGCTTATGTCAACAACAGTGTGACGGATGCAAAAAGAAATGCCGGCGTGCTGGAGGAGGAATGGATCGCATTGTGTCGGCTCCGATGGGACTCGTGACAATTGTAATATTTAGATTGTGACAAGTCATGAGTGCATTTATTTTTCCTTGTAGAACTGCAATTGATACATGTATATAGGTGCGGAACTCAGAACCATTCTATTTCAAAACATGTAATAATAGTAGTGTTACTACAATGAACGTCTAGCCGTCATATACACTACTTATACCACACCTTTAGAATCGAAGACATGATAGGCAACTGTTGTATTACAAAGGTGTTGTATCTCGCGTATACATATGTGCAAAATGGATAATGATGACATAATACCAGAAGCGATCAATCAAAATCATACTTCCTCCGGGCGGAAATGATTGCAAGAATGTACTTTCCACTCTCCCAAATTTTATCCCTGTATATAATGTATTTATACAGTTATCATACATTGATAACGACGTCTTCGTACACGACAGCGACTGCGTTTCAAAACGCATGTAAATCACATAGTAACGATTGTGGTAGCTTTCCTTGGCGATGCAATATATCCTTACCAATATGAGGCAGCTTGTACCTCCAGCACGCAACATGCACTCGAACACATTCTGCAGCGTGATGAAAATGTTGTTCACTTTCACTGGCGCGAGAGCCGTATAAGATGTGTGTAGTGCGTAAATCAATTAGTCGAGATTGTAAGCGTCCGCTTGGTACTGCAGAGCTTCTATCGACGTGAAGTACCCTAAATTGAGCGTGTTGCAGTCCGTTGAATTTGGAGGCTGAAAATCGTGTTGAATGTTCCAACCATCAGCCCGTCCAACAGCGACGATATCTGGATCATCCGATTTACAATGAGGTGTAGCATTGTCTTGCGGTATAATGACAGGCATACATTTCTCGTTGATAGGCCATGTCGCTTTGATTACGGGTATGACATTCTCAAGCGGATAGCGCTTGTACACTTTTCCGTCGACGGAATCAAGGTTGTTTGTCGCGGGTGTGCAGGCAAGTCGATTCTTATTGGTGCGTTTAGCTTTCGTTTGTTCTGTAAAGTTCCAAATGCCTGTCTTCCCGTCAAATTAATCCTTTCCATTCGCATCAAATCTGTAAAAATAAAAATAAAAGTTTAGAGGTCAAAGCAATAGATAAATATCAAAAGGTTACTTACCATGGACTAGCCACCGCAGCTAAGCCATGGTCTTGCCCATTAACCGTTTGCTTCTGCGTTCACGATGAGGGACATTTTCGCCTGGCATCAAGAAGAAGGTTCTCTTGTCCGTGTCCTCGTTGAACCACTTCTCGTCCACATGCACAACGTTGTACATGGGCGAGTAGGAGCCACTGGGCCCATAAATGACATGATGGAGCGCGTGACAGATGCGGGAATTCTTGTTTGCTTTCGTCAACAGCGGGTGAACGTTGCTGGTGTGGCACACGGTCTGGCCTTGAGCCAGAGCCTCTCGCACTACTGAACGCGGAACACATAACGCATCGGCAGGGCATTGTTGGGTCATTTTTCGCCGAAGGGGAACATCAGAAAACACTTTAAAAGTGTTCTTCCTGCCAGATGCGCCAACAATCTTGCTGGCTACGCCATCAATACCGTCACTGATGAAGGTGTTATAAAAACGTCCCCACACTCGGCTGATAGTGCTGGTGCCGACGCGAAATTTCTTAGCAGCGTTGTCCATTGCACCTTGTCCAGGGTGACCACATACAGCGTGTAACAGCAAAGAGATAACGACGTCTTACCTCTACATCGCCGTGACGTTTGGCTTGGTTCGTTTGCTCATTGCTTGAGTTTGGTGCTGGAACACGCCCCACTCAGCACGGAAGCAAACGGTGTGAGGGCTCACCCCGAACATCATGTAGTTGCCAGATGTTGCAAGGAACAGAGTAATCCGATGGATTTTTGGGATCGTAATGATTGTGATGAATATTTCCAGGAGGACGATCAGGAGCGTCAGGAAGCGAGTACGGGTGCCAATCACCCGAAATCGAGTCGCGATGCAGACGACGAAGCTTCCGAATTCCAACAGAGGCATCATCATCACTATCGTCGACAAATAGACCCCAATTTGACTCATAAGGCTTCGCTAGAAGCACATCCAGCGTATATTCATGCGGTGGAGAGGTAGCCGAATCCACAGAAGGGGTATAATGATATTTGGACACGGCGACTGGTGACACCACCAGCGACAGGGCAGGTGACGGCAGCACCGGGGAGGAAGGCACCGCATCTGGAGAAGCCATACCAACGGGCAAATATACTGCCCTTGAAGCAGCAGGCGTGTCGCGAAGAGGCGTACGGGACAGTGCGACAATGCTCTCGATGCGGGTTAGACGCGCTTTCGTCGCACGAAGCCCGGCGGTTGCACGAAGCTTGCTAACCAGAGACGTTGTAGAAGCCGGCGTAGCCTGCGACGAACGATGCTGTAGAACCAGCAGAGGGTGTTGCAAAATCCATGTTGGCCGCCTCCGGTAGGAACTTATTCGATTCCGATGAAGCCAGACACAAGGCGAAGAAAACACCAGGTCTGACGAAATCCAGGTGAAGACGACCGGACTCTACCACTGCTCGTTGTTTCAGGAAGGAAGGAGACCTCTGAAGGAAGGGTGAGTGTATCAGATTAGATGATAGTTACGACTACCGTAAGTACGACAGCACAGCTCGGGACATAATAGTATGCAGCAGATGTAGGATAGCTGTAGAATCTTCTAGAAGCATCTATCTACCTGGCCCGCCACAACAAAGCCCTCTACTATTTTTGAATTTATATCACCAAGGACCGCTTTTTCTTTTCGCAGATAATTAAATCCAGCCGTTTACGTGGGCGGACTCGAAAACATCTTACCGTACAGCTCGGTGGGATCTACAATTGAATTTAACTTAACTGGCACCACTAACATCTTTATGACGACAATGTTGTCCCCCCCAATTCGCAGTTCGAAGAACTGTCGATTGGGGCAGGTTTTTGGATGAGATCAAACATTCGCGCTACATTTGTCCTTGCACTCAATCTAACAACATTCGCGCCACATTGCATACGACTCATATCATAGCGACTGAGCAGTAGTTCAAGCCGGAAGATCGATCTACACAATAACACGAGCTACACTGATTTACACTAAATGCGCCAGAATTAAGTGAAATATGTCTCGGATACAGCCATTCCACCTGCTGCTCTAGTAAATGCACCAAAGCCACAGCCTTGCACATGATGCAGTTGGTATGGAAATGGTATACTATAGGCCACCAGGAAGTCGAATTTTATAACGAAGGTGGATTTATATATATGAGGATATGGAGTTAGCTATCAAATCTTTAGCATCTAAAATGCTTGCAAATGACAATAATTAGTAGTGGCTTGCCTGCGTTACCTTCATAATCCCAAATCTTCGAACTGCGAAACCCTTCCGGGTGATCCACCAGGGTCCCCAATTATCGGTACGGCTAGAATCCAACACATTTGGCAAGAACATACTCACATTTATATTTTTGTATGTAACGATTAAATTTTGACCTAACCAGGACAAAATCGCCGTCCTCATATTCAACCGCGAAAGGTTAAATCAAATGCAAGAAAATCCAAAGGTGATATGCCATAAGAAACTTGCAAATGTCCCATTTGTGCATTGGTGGATAACTAAGATACGGCTATCGTTTGGTCCTACTGTTTGCCCTTCCTATCGAGATCACTGAGCTAAAATGAACTCGTAATTTCAGCTCGTATATGCGTCGGTCACCTTCCATGGATCTGCAGCTTCGTATTGGCTCGCCGCTGGAATTTGCCATGTATCTAAAGCGGCCATCAATGTGGGAAAATCGTTGTTGAGTTTGTTTCGTAGCTGATGGTACACTTCCTCGTTACCTGCTGCGCTAAAGTGGATACCGTCCACAAGCATGGAGTTTCGAGCCGTCTCATTCAGACCGTTAAAGTACGAGTACATGTCTAACACCGGAACCTTGAGTGACTTTGCGACTTCCACACACGCGCGAGAATAGTTACCCATTGCAGCGTTGGAGCGATCCACGATCCCTCGCTTGTCGTCAGTACGATTTGCAGCGATCATGACTCTCATGCCGTCGTTAATGTGAGCTGGTGTGATCAACAAGATCTTCCCATCAGGAACAGCGGTACGGAAACGGTCGACAATATTGACCAAGTTGTTCTTGTAATCTTCGACTGGAACATGCTTTGTTGAGGCACTACCATTCGTCAGTACTGCGTCATTTGTGCCCAACCAAACCGTGATGAGGGATGGAGGGGTATACGCTCTGACGTTGATTTCGTGCTCGAGAACAGGCATCGCGTGTTTGAGAAACCATTTCGTGTTGTAGCCCGAGAGTCCGCGAGTGATGATGTCGCCGGAACGTGAATACCGATTTTGAAACAGTGTCACCCAACCGGTCAAATATGGTGAAGTACCTTGTTCTGTGAGAGAGTCTCCTGTAAACAGTAGAACCGGACGAATGCTTGAATTGGATGGAGATGTCGTCTGGCATTTTACGGACGAGGTGAAGGCAGTTGCAAGAGTGAAACACACTACAACAAAATAATTTCTTCTGATGCTCGTAGTCATTGTGCCGATGCCAAGCAAATTTAGTTGTGATGATGAAAAGTACATGTAAGGAAACTGGTTGGTGCGCAAAATCATAGATCGCGATATGCTAAAACTGTGTTTATGAAGAACTCGTGCATTCGATACACTGTATTGTATGGCGCGGCACCATCGGTGCCCAAACTCCATGGCAGATGTTACCTTCACAGTCACGTCAGCAGCTATTACAGTCTTTCCAACGATAAGGCCTTTGGAAAATATCAAATCTACTCCAAAGGAAATATAGTAAGCGTCTACAACTGTTTACGAAAGACGACACAGTCAGCAGACCTAATGTTGTGTTTCGCGGCGCACTCGACTCAAAACCACAACCTTGGCTTATCTAGATTGTACTTTACCACGGACAGCGGCGATAGCCACAATGAATGGACTTAAGTGGTTTTGCTACAGTTCATACACTTGTCGCATCCATGGAAAGAGGGTAACAATTCATGACCCCACAACTCGTAGGCCACGAGTTAGGGTGCTAGAGCCTGATTTCGGAAAGGGACCATTACCCGAGTTGGTTCTTCTTCAACGTCATTGCCTTACATATATAATGCATTCTCAATGGATCTCTTGAAGTTCGCGGATACGGAAACACAGTTTTACTCACCTCAAGCGAGTCCTGAAGTATTAGTATGGAGGTGTAAAAAAGGAGATTCTTGACAATGAAAGAATGCTATAGTTGGGTGGTACTGATAGCTGTAATTTTTCACGGTCACGATACCTATGATTACAGTACTGTAATCATCCGATACTGCATTACAATCATGCACGCTTGCTCCAATTATATCTATTGTTGTGCCATCGAGATCTACATGTGTTTTTCTGGGAGATTATTGTTCCCTTCACCGTCACATCAGCATCAAATGCAGCATTGTAATCCACACATTTGAAATTCAGCAGGTTTGCATCATGAAGGTAATCATCTATAGCAACCACGACAACACCCATGCAATTATATTTTTAAATGAAGTTATGATGCGCCTTCATGTTACGTTCACCCACACTACATCATTCTTCTTTTTGCTCCACTCAAGTACAACCCCATTCCAACATGAAATTTGTTGCCAGTTTTGTTCTCATGGCTACTGCCATTATCACCATTCGTGCCTGTCGTCCATCCAATACCAGCGAATCTACTCCACAACCAACAAATTCGACCGATTCTGGTGACGTTGATCCTGCGTGTGACTCCGAGTGTCTCGCAGTTATGGAATCAGTTACTGACCCAGAGACCGGAGAGATATACGATAGCATGTGCGAGATGCTTGAAGCAACATGCAATCGAAAGAAAGGTGAGAAAGTCGTGAAGAAACAGTAGAGCTGTTGATCAAGTCGTCAACCTTAGGGGTAAGTCCAGTGAAGGCGCCCCAACTCGAAGAGCAAAATATCCTCACGTTCGCGATCTGGAGAATCTCTGAATAATGTACAGACACAATCAACACATTCGGTTGAACAAGTTGCATTCTTATCTCAGAGATAACAATACAAAGTAGATCTATTCGATCTAGATTCGTAGAGATTGTCAAAAAATCGTTTTATGCGTATTAACCACATAGATTGGCAACAAATAGGGCTACATTGGTCCGATATTGATACTATATACACTATCGGCCTGTTGCAAGTTATATTGATGATCGTGTCAAAAAAACTCAATTTCCGGCAGCACAAACTATGTCGCAAATGGTATTACAGACAAAAGATCATCAACTTTAAGTTGTTAAGTGACTAAAATAATTAGGAGACTGACCTTGCTGCCGTAGTACAAAATACGTGATGAAGATACATCGTAAAATTTAGCCTAAGCGTGTTCTATTGTAAGCAGCCCAGACGAAGTCACAAGCTGTTCCCAACGCGTTACAATCTCACCGAACGTGATGAAGTGGGTATCGACCTGTACTGCCGACATACAACTCACCCAGTTGTTGAATTCGACTTTTACTGATGATTCATCAACCTCGTGGAGTGTCAAGAAGGCGCCACCCTCATCAACCCACTGGATCTTGTGTTGATCTGTCTCCTCATCACGATTGCGTCCATTCGTTACAGAGTCAGCAATAACGAATGAATACTTTAGCACTCGTTTACCATACTTCACCTCCAATGTGTTGCTCTTGACTAAACCGAGATAACGAATGTTTACATTTCCGGGGAAATTGCGAACGATCACGTGTGCCTCGTTGTCAAACTGCTGCAGGGTCTGGACGGTGATGAAGTCGGAAACGCCCAACCTTCTTGCGGTTGGCAAAATTGGCCATTCGCTTGTGCCGTCAGCTTGACGCATAGCATTTTGAATCTCGTCAATTGTACATTGGAGTACCTTCGTGTATCGAGTGTGACCAACAAGAGATTGACCCTCTTCTCGTCTTTTCAGAGGCGCGTGGAACACTTGCCAGCCAAGAAACGTTCCTGCTAAGTTGAGACTCGAAGAATCTTTAAGAAATTCGTTCTCTTTTTGCTTCAGAATGGATTCAAATGTTTGACGGGTTAGCGGCCGAAAATAAAACGGAGGTGCACCGTTATGGAATGACACCCATCGACCAGCCTCCACCATGGCCGTCTTCCATTGTGACTTCACCATGGATACCGCGGTATCGCTATCAGAAGACACGTGTAAAGTTGCGTGAGTGAGTAAACCACTGCTTGTCTGGATAGCTCGCTGAAACCTTAAATGTGTTGCGATTCTCTCGTGCAAGGCGACGCTCTCTCCTCTCAGTGTCTCGCGCTCTAGTACCAATTGCTTTACTCCAGATCTGGCTCGAGATACCCCACCAATGTGTGTCAGCTGTGATACCCGACATTTTAGCTCCTGCTCGAGATGTCGATGCTCATCTTCCATTGCTTGGAGTTTGGCAGCTTTCCGGCTGCGGAAGCGCGCCATCCGTCTCGAGTGAAGTTCCATTTTTCGCTGGTCCTCGAGGTTTTGAGGACATTTTCGTACATCAGCACGCGTCGGGAAGGGGTTTATCAGGTCTGACGTCGATGTATTTTCGAAGAATTCGTCTAGCACGGATAAATCGTCGTGAAACTCGGGAGTGGTAGTCATGGTTACGTAAGAATGAAAGTGACACTGATTAGTGATGGCGACTTTAGTTGATGTTTCCTAACGTCGAAAGTTGGACTCCAAACAAATTGTTTGGAAGGATGATCAAACACGGAGTGATGATTACCGTCTTTCGTTCCTCAAAGCAGTAGCGTAAACTCGTTACCGCTGAACCTCGACATGTGGATGAATATTTTCGCAGTCGTAACACAAGACATTTAAACATAAGTTCAAGTCGGAAAATTCTATGAAACAGTTAGGCTGGGCTATCAAAGAGTTAGTCAACTGCGCGCTGCAGTGGCTCTTGTATCTACTAGATGCTCAACGACAGTATGCGAGCTAGTGATACTAAACTAACACGGACAAGTCTTTCACACTAAAGCCATGGATAACCCACAGTGTAATTAGCATTACACTAATGACAATGTGTACTACTTCAGCAGTTTGGGTAGTAATTCAGAGGTGCATGTGACCAAATACCGAACGGACTGCTTGAGTTGCAATCCTTGTATACAGCGATTGCGTGAGAAATTGTCGTCCATACCAATATCGCTTACTTACTCATAAATATGACCTAGTATGGAATGCGACCGCAATTTGTAGGACCAGTTTCCGATGCGATTAAAATGGTATTCGAGAATTCAAATTTGCGTTCACGTCACTTCAGGAGTACATATACAGAACGCACGAATTTTGTTACTGACTGCTTCAGACTCGGTACCAGACTGTACCAGACATGTCCAGACTCGTCGTCCATCACACTGGTTCCAGACTAAATGAACTAAATGAGCGAGATTATCCAGTTGTTGTAGCGTAGGGTATACAGTCCGGATAAGAATTCTGAGATTCACTGCCTCGATTCCCGCGTGTATGTGATGGCCAGACTGCACCGCTTCCTGAAGTCCGATCTAGATAAATAGAACTTGGACAAGGTGGGATGGTGGGAGGAGGTGGACAGCCAATACGAAGAAGCCAAGGACGACAGCGAGAACGAGAGCATGAATGGCAATGAGCGGAAGCACCGTTGCGCCTGGATAGCAGCACCGGACAACCTGAAGTGCGCGAGGGACTTGGCTTCGGTCGACTGGTCAACGCTAAGTTTGGCATATAATATTAGTAACTAAAAATAGTATGATTTGATATAGTAGCGTAGGTACTATTAATTAGTATTGCTCAAGCTACAAATTAAATTGTACAGGTGCTAAATTTTGGTCAGGAACCTAAAAGCACCTTTTGCTTCTTCTTGATTGATGCATGGTAGACTAAACGATTACTGAACGTCTGATCTGTGAGTTTGTGTTGTAAGGACGCTGGCGGACTCGTAGTGAACTCAATCGTTTACGTGTCTTACTCACCAATAAGTGTTACTTTTATAGTAAATTTATTAAGTAACACTTTGTAATATTCTGCAATGATATTTTTCGAAGTACTATATTCGTGGTTTAGATAATTATCACTGATAAATTGCCCAGCATACCAATTATCAAAATCTATTTGAGATCGTTCAGTGATTATCACTGAGATATGGGGATTCCTCTATACTTAGAGCACTATGGATCGTAGATATGCACTTCCTTTGACGATGACCTGATCATAATGCTGTACCTATGGTTCAGAGGGATATGTATGAATTCGCTACGAGAAGATCGTAGATCTATTCGGATTCGTTAAGTGTCCTCAGTAATCAAGTCATTTAAAACAATGTCCAACATTGATGGATCCACGACCTTCGCGTTAACATCCTTGTTGAATATTGTTCTTTCCACCATGCCAATTGTATCATCACTTAAACACCCGTTAGCTGCAAGATCTAGGTCATGAATCTGTAGAAAAGCAAGTTAGTACAGCAAACCTGTGACCTCCAGAATCACAAATTTTCATGTCTTATTGAGTCTGAAGTTAGGGGTATGTACTGGATAGTTTTAGCTAATGCATCGAAGCGGTCTACTGTAAAATGACTCGGGAGGGCAATGCATAAATCGATTTGCTGTATTCATGCTAACGCATAATCAATATCTGAGATAGCCTTTATCACGCGATGCCAATTTTCATAATCATTAGGATAGACGTACTAAAAACGACAACGCCGGCGATTTCAATCGGGACATCATTCTATGCCAGACCTCTACGTTTTCGCTGTAGTGCACCGCCTTTGGATAGATAGGATTTGTGCAATAACTCGTTGGAACTCCTCGATTTTGATTAGTAGTTTCAACGCAGGTAAACCTGAAGTCTTGTGTGCAGTTGGTAGTTTCAACTTGGTTCTCAACTCCGATATCTGGAAAGTCTTCGGAATATCCTGAATTGTGATCAAACTCCTATCCATGCTGTGGAGGTTTGAATCCAGCCTTGTCACTTCAATCCCTTTATTCAGTGTTTTCTTCTTTGTTCTGGGCTTCGTTTTGGGTCTTCCACGAGGTCGACAGGGAGAAATAATTAGGATGTTGTCGTGAAGGAATATGACAGAAGTAAGTGTTCTACGGCGATCTTGTTCATCGTTTGAAAGTCAAGCGTTGGTACAGACAGTAACATGGTCGGGGTTGGCGAGGTATATATCTTGACGATTCACATTCGAAAATTCAGAACGTTGTATTTCACTTCCGATGAACAAATATCCAAAACCTTCAGTCATCAAACGATCTCATCGAATCTTTTTGCTTCGAAAACGGTTACCACGCGTTTCAAAGCCTTCTCAACCGTTTTAGTTTTACGCATACCCACCTCAGTCATACTGAAGCAGATTGTATCGGTAATCGTTTGCACCTCATGACATTTCCGGTTATTATTCCATGGTTGACTGTCTTACGAGAAATAATCGATCCAACACGAAAATGAGTTGCTTCGGGAGGAATATGAGTTTTATTGGGTTTCAAAGTCGACAACTACTATCGTTTATTAATCAACTTTGCCGGGATAACAGTGTCCATTTATATATCTTTCAGGTCGAAAAAATGTGTCTGTATGGCAACGTCTCGTACTCATAAACAGAGAAAAACATTGCCAGTTTTGTCTATGGAGGATACATTATTCAACACTTGGTTCATCCAGTGATTTACACCCCTCTTTAATAATATTGATGAAGAGTATCCCAGGAACAGCTCGTAGTAGCCGTAGGAGGCCCGTTGTAGTTGCATTGTCATACTGGTCGTGTATTAATTCACATGCATGACGGCTAACCAAGTTGACAACGAGTGATGTAACGAGGTCACATGAATCTCTAACGGTAACGCTAATCGGTTAGTGTTAGTGGTTTCCCGTCTTGGTGTGTAAACACGCCAAGCCTGCATTTGAAGGGATCCTATTGGTAGAGTGCGCCACACCTCTACCAATCAGCGATGCAAATCACTGTCAGTCACCCGCTGACAGCCCATTAGATATTCGCTCAACGGTTTTAGATAGGAGACACTTAGCAATAATACAGTTCTCATTTTACGCTATCTAGCTCCTAGGTTGTAAAGCGTACACACGTTGCGTGTATACACTTTACAACCTAGGAACACCTACGCTTCCTCCTACACGCGCGCCCACGTGTAAGCTAACTAATAAGCTCTAGGGTCATTACAACTGGTAGCAATTTGTAGTCCGTCCAACGACCTACTTCAATGTTCGCATGATTTACGAACATGGTCACGAGAACCTTCCGATGGACGGGATGTCTGTCGGAAGCCCCACCCAGCTGCGACGCATGTTGACGCGAGGCGGGTGAACGCCTGAATCGCTCAAGTGTATAGTACGATGCCCAGGGGGGTAAACAATCAAAAGGTGTTTTGGGGGGGTCAGAACTCTCCAACGGTGTGATTCAGATAGACAACTGAACACACAATTGGGGAGCTGGCGTGTGACCTTGTGGAATCCCTATCGGCACGTTTAACTTTGGTACTAAGTGATCCACCGAGTTGATATTTGCCGACTTTTGGATGACCAAATGTAGCAGTAGGGAACTGGCACCGACGTTACTTCTAAACGACGTGTCAGTGACTGG
>NBNE01000966.1:0-15596 GCA_002215365.1 Phytophthora megakarya | reverse complement strand
AATGGCGAAACCATAAGGAATCGATAAGGTTCCGGAACGAGGTTAGCGCTCGAGGATGGTAGATTAGACATCAACTGCTCGAATGGTAAAAGAGGGCCTGCAACCACCGGATCTTCATCGAATTTGACGCTTGTAATCACGTCCTCAATATCTGTAAGATCGGAAATCATTGGTGCGTAATGGTACGGGTAGTACCACGACCACGACTGGGGTCCTTGGAAGTAGTAGGCAAGACACCAGACGAGAGCCTCCATATACACTTTCTTCACTTGTTCCAGCTCCTTGTTCCCGGCATCGCCATTACCACGGATGATGCCGTATTTTCGCTCATAGTAATTCCACTTTGTATCCTGGAAACTCTCACTGCCAACTAGCATAGCCACTTCAATATCGCTCTTCTCCATTTCCATTGACCGTCTCGTTTCTTCCGGACCATCTAGTGCCTCCAATAACGCGCGTTCAGCTTCTTCTTCATCTTCATCATCAACTAACGGTGGGGGAAGATCATCGTCATCGTCACGAAGAGCCATGATTGCTTTCTGAACTTCTGTTTCATCGACATCGTGTTGTTTGGCCTGTTGTCTTCCTCCTCGTCGTCCTGATCGTCGTTTTTCTTCCATCGCACGATTGATCAGGATCTCTTCCTCTTGGTTGCCAATAATTTGGAACAGTTCCTGCAGCAATCTGACGTTTGTGATCTTGCCATTCAGCGTCAAATAGCTTCCTTTATGATTCTCCAAAAGTTCACGATAAACCTTCAACAACAACGGAATGGCATCTTCACTGATCTCCAAAGTCGGACTATGTGGGATAAAGTCATTTCCCAGCAAGAACGTGAGCAGAATAAAGTCATCCAGCATGCGTTCTCCATCCAGTGGCGGTTGCACTCTCATCTCCATCATCAAATATTCTCTGAACAAGCTCAAATGGACCAATTGCCACTGTTGCTCTTCAATCTGCTTGGCAGCTACTTTTTTATGGTTGTTTCCCCACACCACGGTCTCTCTCACGAGTGTAAAATGAGGTTCATGGGTCATCAAGCCCAGCAACATGAGATCTGCGTCACTACCATACATACAATGACGCATATTCGCTTCATAGTCCTTCTCCATCTTCCTGTGTCGGATAAACTCCACAATCTTATGCTCTCCTTCACCTGGCACTTCACTGCCACTGAAAAAGACTTCCAGTCTGGCCCAAAGTGGGTCAGTTTTCATCTTTTGCCGCACAAAATAGACCAAATGTTGCGATAGTTTACTCAAAAACTCCGTGCCAGGAGTGATGCAGTTCGAGTCGAACTTGTTGGCAACTGGCTTGGCTTTGTGGCCGTTCTTCTCGTCTTCCAGCTTGATCTGCATGTATTTCTCCTTCTCCATGGCTTCTTGACGGTCCAAACCGGCGCGGAAGCGACGTGAGCGTTGTTGGTTGAGTTTGGCCCGTGGCGCGACGCCGTCGATAGCGATGTACACGAGCTTCTGGGGCTTGATGATGTGCGTGATGAGGCGGTCCAAGTACGTGAAGATGCCGTGCAACTGCCCCTCGAGCGATAGCGAGTTAAGCGCGTCGTCCGCCGCGTCCGAGTGCGTGCAGTTGTGTACGATGCCGTTCATGTCGAGATAGAAGGTATCGAACTCGGGTAAGAGCGATACGTCGGAGATGGGCTGGTTCAGCAGCGGGTACCGCTCCGACATGTAGCGGTAGAAGCGCGGGATCCCCATACTTGCCACGTACAGAGACGACTTGGGGGATTCGTTGCGGATACTGAAATGAGGGAGCTTCCAGTGGGATAGAGCATCTTTAGATTGATGAGTGATGGTCCGGTGGATGGAGCAACGTTAGCGCAACTTTAGATTAATGAGTGATGGTTCGGTGGATGGAGCAACGTTAGCGCAACATTGGAGACGATGAGTGATGGTCTGTTGCATGGTACAGTTGAGTTGAAGTGTATTTTGGCAAGGAGCTGCTACTGATGTGCATACAAATGTAGATGTAGAGGCAACTGATGCACGGGGTGGCGAGATGGATCTGACCACGCCGTGCTGTAGCCCTGCTGAGCTTTTCGACTGAGCAGGGGTACGGGAAGGTGCGCCTTGCGAATAATAAACTTGGTCTTCAACTGGTCCTGGTGGTTCATGTTAGATACTGTGAAGTACCTTCTCTCGAGTCCGATCGTAGTCGTTGTGGTCTTTGCAGAGAGCGCGAATATCCACGCTTTCGGGTTCGTCGCCTGAATCCAATTTGCATTGCATGTTCAAGACACCAGCCCTGTTCATTTGCAACAAAAGAACATCATTAGGGACGTCCAACGCGGAAAGTGATGGTCTTCGTACCTTTGCAACACGTGATCTTCAAGCTCCAGCCCGGGACACGCCATGAACACTCGCAGCACACACAGATCGCCGTGATGAAGGACAACTTCAGACAAATCCGTCGTAGTACATGGCTCAGAGTTGATCGTCACCACTGTGGGCATCAAGTGAGCTCCTGAGGCTGCTGTAAAAGCCTGAAAAGACGGCTCCGAGGTCGGCGATTTTGATGTCAACGAGATACAATCGGTAATACGGACTCGGGTACGACTCAAATTCTGCACGACGACGAACAGCCCCACGACTTGCATCACAGTCGCCTTGCTGTTCAACACTACTGCTCTTGTCGTTTGTCCATTCGAGCGGTGAGCAAGAAGTCCCCAGACACTGATGTCCTTTGCGCGACCTGAAGCAAATAGTTGACCACCATGCTAGTAACAAACAAACCACGTCAGGTAACATGAAAGACCAGAAAACATCTCATAAAGCCATCGTACCGTAAATTCTGTGCAGTCTGGAATGCGGTTCGCGCTGTGGTACTTCTGCCACTGTTCAAACGGTTGAAGAATGTTAATGTGAGGCGAAATTCGCCAGCGTGCACGACACAGGTCTCCCCACAAGTTCTCATTCCGCGTTGCACGTCTCAACCCACGGGACGTACGCATCACGGACACTAAAGTCCATGCGTCGCAGTACGATAAAATTGTCGGAATTTCCTGTGCACTCCACTCAAAAACAGTCGACTCGCTCGCAGTCGAGGAAGTCATAGCACCAACTTCTGAGTGCTCAGCATCTCCAGACCTAGAAACTGCTTCAGATGTCGTCACATTGTCCACTCGTCCACGTTTCCGACTTGTTTCTACAACCCGTCCAGGTGCAGCACGTTTCAGGGGCATCGCCATGCCCGAGGACGTAACCACAGGCATCCACATCATCGGCATCGAGAGGTTCGATCCAACCGCTGTAGTATTCCACGAAGGGTTGTATGGCAGCAACGGAGTACGAGCTGAGCCATTAGCACTACTATGCTGCCCCATTGAGTGGACCATAGCACTTGCAATTCCCTGTAGCTGCTGCGATTGCAATGCCATCCCTGTCTTTTTCTGATCCTGTGGTAAATGTCCTGCTTTAAGTGCATTGAGCTCCGCCGTCAACTTCTCGATGTGTTCAATGGTTTTCTCCAGAATTTTGGCTCGATTGAGCTTGCGGTCTTCTTTCAAGTGCAAAATGTCCATGAGTTCCTGGAACCTCGAATTCAGGTCTTTTCGGTTGATTTTTGCGCGTTTCTTCTTCCTCTCGTAGTTTGTTTCCAATTGCAACAGTCTCGGGTTGGCAGGAGGCGTGGATGGAGAGCATGAAGACGATGACGAGTACGTTGTGGTGTGCGTCTCCTCTCCTAGCGAGAAAAACTCCGTCATGGCACTGGAGACTGCGCCGTCTTCATGGCTCTGCAACAGCTGGTGGTGGTTGTCTTCGTCCCGCAATAAATCGTCCAGAAACGTTTGTGGCGCCGGTGGAGCAGAAGTTGCGCTAGACGACGCCAGGAACGCCGACAGCTCGTTAAGTTGCGCGTGGGGAGTAGGCAACAAACGCTGTGTGGAGGTGGAAGTGGATGTAGAGGACGAAGCCATCGACAACGCGTCATTCAGCCACAAGGCGCTGCTGCGGGTCCCTGACATTAGCAGGAGACTTGTGCCTTTCACGGCGTATTCGTTTCTGCTTGGCTGGTTATTTGGCACAACACGTGGGGAAGTGATTGGTGAAAATGATGTTGCTTTTGAACGAATAGAAAAGAGCTGTTGGAGTTATTAAAATGTGGTTGGATGAAAATAGATGGCTACTTTTAGACTTCAACTTACAGTACGAAGGTTGGGTATCTGTGCAGCTTTGTGCTCTTACCTGACGGAGACCGATAAGCTAGTGGAGAAGTGGTGCCTGCGGATTTGCAGGAATTCCTTCAGACAGTAGAGTCTAACTCACGCGTTAAACTCGTTCCGGTTGAGCTCTGAAACGTATGCAACTTAAGGTTGCGGAAGCTAACAAGGTCTCGAGGAAGGACTCGGAGTTAGCTTAGGAATGATGCAAGTGAGAAAGTTGCAAACAACAGTCATATTCTATCATCGCGTATGCAGTTTAACGAAACGACAATGAAAAGTGCATACCGCGACAAGCAGAAACTGACACATGATCCAAAAGATAAAGGATTCTTAGTATGTTCAGTATTGAATCTGCCTCTTTCGCATCGGGAGAGCTTCGAGGCCTACGATTGTGGTAATATTACGACCAGCTGAGCAATAGGAGACGACATTTTCATCTCGACTCAAACCAGTTTCTATGGAGCGCGTTGATATGAAATTCATGTTGCTAATACCAGGAATCTGGACCAATAAATAATTGATTTATTTTCTTTTTCCTCTTTGCGCCATGTTGGGTTCCATGATGAAATTTAAATACTATGGCCACGTAACTACTTCGGTTGCTTGAGATGCAAAGTGTCAGAATCATGCAAATGGATGCGCGCAAAGGAATGAGAAGGGGGTTTACTTTGAGAATTCCCCACCACCACTACAAACACCAAACGTGGCGTATGCCCCGCATAGCTGTACCGACAACGACACAAAAAGGCGGACACCCTTATAAGGCTTATAATAAGCATCCTGAAAGTAAAATCCAATGACACTAAAACTCGGCAAAATCTTATAACTTAATTTGATTGGTAAAAAAATGATATGGACAAAATCGATTATTTTTTTAAACGGTTTTCGATTTGTAACGAAGAATTGTTGCCTTAAAGGTACGAATTACGTTGTGTCCAGGAAATTTTTCCTACGTACTATTCGTAGCCTTAATAGCACGGAGTCGTTTTTCCGAAACAGTGAGTCCCTGTTTAGGAATGTACAAACTCCTAATAGTTGCTAAAGGCCCCACTTCTAGCTAGCGGTTGACAAACCGAAGCACTTTTTGGTGGTAGAGAGACCACAGTAGCAGACGCCTCCACTTTTTGGTGGTAGAGAGACCACAGTAGCACACGCCTCCTCCGCAACCACGCGCACCCCTTCCTCTGAAACATGGCAATTCAAATTGTCAGCAAGGAGTAGCGCGGGTAAATCTATTTCATATTTTAGTAGGTTTTCTACATAAAAGCCCAGCCGGTGGCGTCCATCCATCCGGCCTCTTGTACAGTGAAAACGTGTTCACTAGGAAGCGTGTCCATTTCATGCGAATCGATCCCTGCCTATTTTACCCCGTCGGATAAAAAGAATTAGAAGTTTTTTTTACCTAAAACATAAGTTTAGCTTTTAGTAAGAAATATATAATAGCCCCAATACAAAAATCAAAATAATGTACCGTCAGCTCGATTTGTGAGTACTGCTGTTATACGACCTGTGTGCTTAATGAGGCCTTGTACCTTCGCAGAGCCCATACGTGTTTTAATACCTCAACTCTTATGGGGCGGTATGTCAAACTGAATTGCAGTTTCGCGATATCATAAATTTCAGACTCAAAGTACGTGCCGTAGTTGGTCAAAATTCCAGCGCGAAAACAGCCTTGATCCACTCCAGGTCAACACTTGGAAGCTTGATCTCTTGCGGTTTCTGAGTTGAGAATCCGTAACTAACAACGTTAACAGTAACAATTACAATTAGTAATGTTAAAGTAATAATTACCGGTCTGTCGTGCGCTAGAGTAGCCGTTCAAGTGCCCGACGCTCGCTTTTGAGCAACCTTTTGCGAAATAGGTAGCTGTCCAGTCACTTAATCTAGCTCTCATGTATGAAACTTATTATACTAGACGTTGTCAGAAACTGTAAGTTAAAATTCATGTTAGAAATAAAATGTCATGTTAGAAACGAGAACGGAACATACCTTTTCCGCCCGACGAGTGTCCTTCACGAAAGTGACCAGGCAGGAGTGAAAGGAAAGCTTTCCTTTCGCCCCTGTCCATTTGTTGTTTTCGCGTGCTTGTTGGCCTTGAACGCTCGGAGCTTAGTCGTCTCCTTCCACCAGCCGTGGAAGGTGCCGTGCGGTTACCCCAGTTCTTCTACAACTGCAGGCAAGCCGACCAGCTGAAAGAGAGCTACCGCAGCCAACTTTGTCTTTACAGCGTATCCACGCTGTTTGCGACCCATGGCCAAGTTAATACTGACGGTTGGCCTAAATTAGCTCTCTTCCAGTCAAGAACTAACAATACATGATTGGTATATTATTTTCGATTTTAAAATGTTTTAGTTGTTCAGACAACGACTTGAAGAAAATCCGGGTTTTTCGTACCCCGGCTTTTTGTGTCGTTGTCGGTAGTCATCGTTGCCGTAACAAGCGTTGTCAGAGCTGTCATCGTCATAGTCCTTACCATAGCTTTTGTAGCCGTAGCTCACATAGTCATTGTCCGGGTGCGGCTTACTTGCTATCAAAAACAGGATGGATTATATGCATAGGGTAGGTGAGAATCTACCTATACTATTAAATGCATTTTTGAGTGAAGATATTCAATTTGGTTATCAAGTACAACCAGGTGGGTGCATTATGTGGAGTTGATGTTGCAATAGAGCTGTGGAGTTGATGGCTTGACTCTATTGGATGGTAGCACTTAGGAAGCGGTTTGGCACTGACTGAAAGTCTCAGGCAGATTGTGCCGTCGATGATCGACTTGGTAGTGCAGTTGTAATTGTTGTTGGTAAATTGATAACTGATAGTTGTTACTCGGCTACTCTCACGTCTACAGCTCATTGTTAAACTTTTTCGTTCGTATGCTTCTTGACGGCTTCTCAAAGCAGTTGGTCGACAGCTGCAACCGGCCCTTCAGTCGAATCCTGTAGATAACCATCCGAGGCTCGGATTCCTAGCCACTTCATGCCATAAGTCATGGTTTTTGATGAGCTATCTGCGGTTGGATAGCCAATTTCGCGGCAGTTGACATCATCACCGTGGCATTTCCTGTGAGCATGACTTATAGGAAGTGTCTGCCGGTGGCATTGAGATCATCGCGATCTGAAAAATTGAGTATCGCGGACTGTATATACTGTGAACGTCCAAGAGCGGTGTTCAAGCGGACCGAACGCATTCAAAATGGGACACACAAGTTCCTCGAGGTGGATCAATTGGCCGGGATAAAACCTTCAACGTCTGCATACCCATTTGTACAAACGATCTGACGAAAGTAGTAGAAATCATCCGAAATTATCACTCTGAAGAATTCCATCCTTCTAGTGTTAGTTTTAAGCCCTTTTTATTCATAGGCTTTGAGGTCGTTGCCGTCGTATTTGTGCTCCTTGCCTTCGAGCCAACGGTAGTGGTCGTACGTGCTTCTTGTCGTCTTGGTCGTGGTGGCGTCGGTAGGGGAACACTATCATGGTGACCATCACGGCCATGTCCGTAGCCATCGTGTTCGGGGAGATTTCCAGAAGTACCATGTGCATTTGTCATCAGCAGGACGGAGACAGCGACACACATGCCGATCACAAAGAGGAGCTTGGAATGCATCCTGAAGATGGCTGGTGGGGTTGTAGGCAGGGTGCGAAGGAGAAGGCGAAATAAAGTATGAAAGTGAGGAGTGGACGGGGTATTGTTGCTAGCAGTCTAGCCTGTCGGCAGTTGTCAAAACTCTCGACTTCGAAGTGGCGAAATACTGAAGAAAAATGAAAGATGTTGTATCTCCTTCAGTTCGCTTCTTTCAATTCGCTGCATCAAATATTTGGAACAAGGGTGACTTCAAACTTTCCAGCCAATCCTTTTGTATTGTGAACTTCCACCAAACCTCATCAATTCATTTGATTCACGGTTGATTAAAAGAACATTGAAACCACCCAGAACATTCGTGTTGCCTTGAACTCATCCTTTATAATATTGTCATATCTATTGTTAATCAACGCATTCCCGCCCTTATGTCATCACTATTACGCAGGGGTTGGCACATTTTACTATGTGACGTTCTCTACCTTGGAAACACTTGAACGCGTAATTGGGAGCTGGAACTCCCACCACCAACAACGTATATTGCTTGCTGGAAGGTACATTTCGAACTGAACTATACTGCTACCACTAGACCTCGCTAGCCATTTCTGGCTATCCAGATAGGTACGGGTATCCAATCCCAAGCCTATCACATGGTAGTCATGAGATAGAAGTCTTGACACAGCTATGAACGCTCCGACCGTCACACAATATCAATAACAATAATGGATAATAACTTATTGCCATAACTTATTGACCCCCAACATCAATTTGATCCAATAATAAACATATAATACAGACGAGAGCCCCAATCCACTAGAATGTACTCAGCAGCCTTTGATAAAGAGATCTGTATCTGGAGCACAAGCGTACATGAACAAGCTGTTGGTTAGGATCAAGGAAGTGGCGCAGCGAAACGGTTAAAGCTTATCTCCGGGATTACTTCTCATACCTTTTGTCGCGGTGGTGCTATGCATGCCAAAGACGGTAGCCTGGCTGAGAACTGGATCATTGAGCGCGGTGAATGGCAATTGGATCGTGTGAATAAGGCGTTTGGGTACATGCTGGGACCACGCAGGCAGATCAAAAGTAGGCCGTGTCCTGATCCGATGGAGCCCAAGGAAGGCGCAAGGCTCCCGTCTCTCCATGCATTGGACCCACCAATTCGTGACCGTGCTCGAGCTCTCCAAGTGCTGCTGTTCGCGAACACGCTCGCGTTTGCTGATTCAGCTCTCAACCTAGAGGAAGCGGTTGCAGACTGCTTGACGGCAACTGTTGTCATACACTACCCTGATGATTTGCGCCTTGATGACCACAGCGCCCTTGTGTGCAGAATGCGCGGCGTCATGGCGGAACAGTCCATTGGAGAAGCTGACGTGCTGGCTTGGAGTGCCACCATACGCCGAGTCTTTGATCCTTCTCTCGAAACGTCGAGCTCTCGTGAAAAGAACTGCGAGACTTCTTCAGCAGTTTTGGAGTTCGTTAAGCAACAGTCAGAGCAGATTGACATCGTCATCTTACAAAACAAGAGACTTGAAGATCGACTGTTAGCTGTTGAAGCACACTTCCATACGCATACTGATCGCCGAACAGTCAGCGAACAAACCGATGTTGACGCGCCAGTAAACTCCCTCGATGTGGAGCATGTTCAAACAGCAGTCCGCCCAAAAGAAGAAGGGTATGCGGCCGCTCTCAGCCGTTTGGTACGAGTGGTTTACTGCTGCTCCACGTGTGTTCGCCCTGCGTTCTGTAAAACCCACGCTATACCAGTCGAGACACGCGGTAGGATACATGTTGCTATTCGTACCGATGGGTTTTGCGCTGCATGAAGCGTCCGCCGCGTTCAAAAGTGAAGTACAGGGAGTAGGGGAGCGTGCACAGGAGAACTTGATTGCATTTTTTCATTTTTGTGCTTGGGCTCCTGAACCGTCACTAGTACAAGATCATCTGTGGGTTCCTTGTTGCTTCAGCGTCTTCAGTTCTCGGGCCAGTCAGCGCGAGTGGTCCTTGTCTAAATGAAGAGTGAAAGGAAGGCACGTAGCAGCGATTAGTGTGTCCCTAAAGAAAGACAAGATGTCACAAAGTGATTATGGTTGTTACCGGTACGGGTTGGAATCGGTCAGATTCGGTTGGAATTTTGACGGTATGGCAACAACTGTTACTGCAAGGGTTATGGCGGCGGCTACTACCCCAACTACTAACGGATTTTACCGTATACAAGCCCGGATTACTATTTATTAGTACCCCTATGAATTGATCGGTTTTGCCGTGGGTGTTACTATAAGGGTGACGGCTTCTACATATGAAAAGACCACATTAACCTCCAAGAGCTAGATTAACTTATGGCTGGAAAATAGAAAATACAATGGAAACGGAGCGTTTTCCAGGGTGCACTGTTGTTGAGACGGACGTTGGGGTTAAAGCAGTTTATTGCATGTAGCTAAGTGATCAGTATGTAAGCCGTGGGTTGTGGTGTGGTGGGTTTTAGTTGTCGTAGTGCTGAACGAAGCAAGAAGAAGAATGAAACCGAGTGAACGACCTCTGGTCTCATCTCAGTTGGACAGAGTTCGGCAGAGACTGTGCTGTGCACGTTTCGGCATATGGCGTTTGCAACTACCTTTGGAATAGTGGCTGCCCAGTAGTGCAGTGCCGCCTGGTTGAGTTTGAATTGCCATCGGATTTGAACAGCCCGGCAATACACTTGCTTCAAGTTTAAGCAAACTACATTCGGAATTGTACAGCCCAGTAGTGCTTGTCAGTCGATGTCAGCCGCTCCATGGAAAACCCGCTCTTCCACTGCATGCAAAAGCAAGCATATTTCAAATGTAAAAACAATTGACCTTGCAATCCAATGAGGAAGATCAGTCTTGAGAACATTCTCGACTTCGTTTATTATTGGCATTTTATTATTAGCCCGGGCTTTATATAATTTTCAAAACTATTTATAATTCCAGGTTTTTATTTGATACAGGGCTTATGTTCTGGTTGGTAACTTCGATTTTGGCACGGGGCTTTTAATTCCTCCAGGGTTTGCATACGATACAAAAACTGTTACTCAGTGTACGGCTACCCCTCCATGGCTACGGTGGTGGATACAGTGGCGCCAATGGCTACGGCTACTACCCACCATACGGTTAGACCGGCATCATACGGCTACTCCGGCACCTACAACAACTAATATGGTTACTCTGGTTACGCAGGTTACGGCTACGGCTACCATTCAACTACGTCAGGTGCTGATGCTGACAAGACAAAGTCGATGACAAACGTGTCGAGCAGGATACCACAAAGACGTCGTCGGCAACGTCGACGGAGGCCAAGCCGAATGCCGCCGACAAGTCGAAGGGGGGGTAAACCAAAAATCGAAGGAGCGCGTCTTAACGAAGAAATCGGTAGAGCAGCATATTTGTCGGACGGCGATGTAGTCCACAAAGTGTGTAGTGTAAGTAAACAATGATATCTGTTAGAAGTGTGAAATTGTATATAATGACGGCGTTTGTGATAGGAATCAGATCGCGATCAGATCACGCGATTTGATTGATCAAACATACATGGATGCATTTTAGAATCAGCTAACTTGCTGACAAGTAGTATTTCTACGATGTCGGTAACCATACATGTAGCACTTCGACTAACTTTGGCTTTGGTATATAGATGATTAAAATCATCTTTGAGAAGACAATATCGAAAAACAGAGATCACACGCTCGTGGAGGTTCATAAGTTATGAACCTCCGTAAATTTTATTTATACCTATTCCGAAGACAATCAGCAATAAGTAGCGTTAGGCTCTAGCATTTTGCAGGAAATAAATAACGCCAACGTGCTCAAATATCAAGTAAATTATCAGTTAAGCTAAATGCATCGACCGTCTAGATGCACGCGTCCACTGTCGTCACGTTCCAACAACTATAATTCACCTTTACGAATAGAATCATTTCGAGGGTAAGCGGCGTGATGCGGTTCCTCTCGTAGCGCAGCACCATCCGAGCGACGCTGAATAGGCACTCAACGATATTAGACGTCGGTGGGATGATCTCCAGTAGCTCGTAAGCGCTCGTCGCGACTTCAACCTTGCGCCTCTTCACAATACGATCCGCAAGGCCTATTTTGGTGGGTTTGTCTCGCCTGTAGTCTTCTTCCTCGTGCTCTTCGCCCGCCAAAACGGCTGCAACGCCGCTCGCTCGGGGCGAGAGAGCCGCTTCAGCTTACCCGTCAGCACCTTCACCACTGCCGACTCAAATGTCAGCCCTTGGTGCAAAGAAAAAAAATATAAAAAACATAGTTAGCAGCATCAATAATTAGAGCTTAGCTGTACATACGTACCGAGGTAGTTGGCGAATGATGGTTGGATCACCAGAAGTCCATCTAGCAGGCCCCGTGCGTCCAACAAGTTGAGGTCCTCCGACTGTAGTTTCTTGGCGACGGACTCCTCATCACTAGCTGAGTCAGGAGGGTTTTGAGTCGCCGGTTTGCGGTCGGTGCTGGCATCTCTTCGGCAATTTTCTCGTCGTCCGCGTTGATAAACTCGCGCAGCTCAAAGTAGCGCGCGAGCATCGAGTAGATCGACCCCCAGCGCGTCTCATTCCGCAGCTTGGGCCTGAGGGAAGTTTTTAGCCTTTTCAAAACACCAAATATCAAAATGAGAATAGTTCAAATTTAGCCCCAACGAAAAGTCAAAATTACAAACCTCAATTTTGAAGCCTGAGTGATAGTTCGCAGACGCCGCATAAGTGACTGCACTTGCTCCAGGTCGTGCTCGTACGGCTCCAGAAAGCCGCATACAGCCAAATTAAGGCGATGGCTCGCGCTCGACAAGTGGCACCCCACCAGCTACGCCAGCCTTTTGTTCATAGCACAGTTGACACCAACATAAAAAGACAACGTTAGAAATATCCTTGCGAATAAAGGCAAGAACACAGCCATAGATGCCATGTGGCTCTCCTCATTGAGCCCGTCGTCCGGGTCGTTGATAGCCGGTGTGAGCGACAACAGGAGGCAGTGATGGACGCCATTTATTCAAAGCAGGCGTACACCACCATGTAGTGCTCGGTGCCAAGCGTCCAGTCGTCCCGAATCGCGCCAAACTTGTCCGGGAGCACGGCACCAATGTTCTTCTCGACGGCTTTCGTCACGCTCTCCATGTCGCGGCCAATGGTTTCTTTGCAGACAGGTGGTAGATTTGTGTACCTTTCAATAATATGCTTAGAGTTAGCCAGATTTAAAATTACAAATAGAAAACAATATGTTACCGTCTTGTCGTTTCCATCTCGACGAAGGAAAACGGGAGGCTTCCCTTTACGATTTAACCCAGCCATGCGTGGCGGTTAGACGCCTTCTGGCGCACCCACGGCAGCAAAGTGTCTGTGGTGGCAGCACTAGCCGCTTTCATCTCGTCATCAAATCTGGGGTGGTCGGCCTGCACTTCGGTCACAAGGTTTGTGTAGCTTGTTTTGGGCATGCACTTGCGTGTCTTGCCGCAAGCCTTGAAGCCCTGCAGGCGAGTAGGCTCGCCGTCCTCAGTCAATAGCGGCTTAAAGTAGAAAGCTGCCACTTGCTTCGGTGTGAACTTGCCCTTGGAGGGCGTCAGACATGGCGATAGTTGGTGGTGTTAGTTGAAGGGGCTCAGGTAAATTATAGAGTGAGATGAAGTAGCGAGACTAACCAAGCTAGAGCGCTCAGAACCAACAGTAAACTACTGGTTGTCGGGCTTCTGAAATAAATGTTGTGTATTGAAACGCCAAACTTATAAAATACGTAACATGGAGCAGGTGATCCCGTAAATCAAATAATTACGGATTCTACAGAAATATATATTCAGTAAGTATATTTTCCGGCTTCCCTGTTCATAACGATGTGGTTAAATCCACGGTTCACCGCTTTCATCACGTTGTCGTTGTGCACACCCACAATATGAGCACGACAGTTTGGTGCGATGCGAGAAACCACGTTGCCAGCTGTAACATGTCCAGCGCGCCATCAATATACACGCTCTTGTCGGTGCGGTTCGTCGTTAAGAACTTGCAAGCAAAAAGATCGTGTGTGGAGTGGGTCTCGTGCAGCTCGAGCATACGTCGACGGATGTTGCTGATGGACACTCTTGCCGTCCTTGGGAGGGGCTTGTAATTTCCGATTCCTACGCATCCATCTCATGGACGACAATGAAAAGGTCATATCCATGTATCACGTAGTCGATGCAGTGCTTCTTGAGCAGGTATTGCAAGTACTTTTCATTCTTAATGTACCCTTAGACCGTAAGACTCATCCACAAACTTGCAGCCTCCCACAGGAGCGATGCGTTCGTCAGTGTTGACCACAGCAGTAAATTTGCACGTAGTGATGGATTTGTCATCGTTAACTGCCACCGCCACGTGCCGCACGAGTCGGCCTGGTGGAATGTTCATGTGGCCGTAATGCGTCGTGCCTTCCAATTAAAGCTGCATCAACCACATAGCATTTTCATCAGCACTACACGCATTCATCAGGGTAATAGCCTTCGTCTACATGAGCAGGTAGTCATTCCCATTTGAAGGTGCCCATTTCCACCAGCTCCGTCAATAGATCCATGAGTGCAAACCTATTTAGGTGTGTAGTTACTGCCCCAAACCAGCTGAGTCGTTGGGGGTTCTGGAGCCAGAGTGTTTTGCTGCTCATCCCCCCCCTTCACCGGTGTAGACTGACAAGCGAGTGTCTTCTCCTCCTGGCACTCCGTCGAAGTCGGTGCATCCGTTCTGTTGACCACGGGCTATTTTGCTGTCTGCCGTGTGTGAAAGGTCGCCATAGAGTGTGATATTTGCCTTATCACAAATGCCGTGAATCTGGCACATTAAGTTCGCTACATACTGAAGTCAAGTCAAAGTGTCTAAGTTCGCACAAGATTTCCGGCATTTATGATATTCTGTTATCACACCTCACAGGCAAAAGTTCACTATATTATCACAAATGCGACAGATTTAAGAATTAAATCTGTAGTGAGTGCAAAATGTTCCTTTGCATTTTTCTGGTAGCACAAACACATATGGTATGAACCCTACAGTCACATCGCTGGGCTACGGATTCATGACAGCCACATTTATGGCTGCTTCTGAGTTTGCTGCTGCATTGCACCGCCTTGTTTCTCAGTGGTAGAGCCCACTTGCTTGTCCCCACTTTGTTGCTTGTCTCCACCCTCCTTTTGCTCGCCACCTTCCTTGTTGTCGCCGCCTTCCTGCTTGTTGTCTCCACCCTCCTGCTTGTTATCGCCGCCCTCCTGCTTGTTGTCGCCACCCTCTTGGTTGTTATCACCACCCTCCTGCTTGTTATCACCACCCTCCTGCTTGTTGTCGCCACCCTCTTGATTGTTATCACCACCCTCCTGCTTGTTGTCGCCACCCTCTTGATTGTTATCACCTCCATCCTGCTTGTTGTCGCCGCCCTCTTGGTTGTTATCGCCACCCTCCTGCTTGTTGTCACCACTCTCTTGGTTGTTATCACCACCTGTCCCCTCCCTCTTGGTTGTTATCACCGCCCTCCTGCTTGTTATCGCCACCCTCCTGCTTGTTGTCACCACCCTCCTTCTTCTCTTCACCGCCCTCCTTCTTATCATCGCCGCCTTCTTGCTTGTTATCACCGCCTTCCTGTTTGTTATCACCACTCTCCTTCTTGTCGTCACCGCCCTCCTGCTTGTTCTCTCCGGCCTTGTCACCTCCCTCCTTCTGACCCACTTCCTTGGTCGTACCAGTGCTGGTTAGTGGGGGTGAGTTCTGGGTCTGCTGCTGCTCGGGTGAACCCGCGACATTTCCAGCTCCAAGTTGTCGCCCAATGCGCAGATTGTTCTCGAGGCGGTCAGTCTTCACTTGGGT
>NBNE01000965.1:0-15598 GCA_002215365.1 Phytophthora megakarya | reverse complement strand
ATTTATAATATTTATTTATATATTTATATTATTTTATATAATATATAATAATATTTTTCAAATTAAAATTATTATTAATTTAAGAAAATTTTTTTATTTAAAAATAATATTATTAAGTGCTTTAATTACACCACCTGATATATTAAATTTTTTATTAATTTATTTTTTATTTTTATTTATTTTTGAAATATTTGTTTATATATTATTATATATAAATAAATATAAATTAAATTATTTTATTTATAAAACTTAATTTATTTTTATTTATATTAATATTTTTATCAATATTAATTTTTGTTTCTTTAAAAATTTTAGAATTTAATTGATAATTTTTTAAATACTTAATAGATGTTATTTTTAAAGAAGATCCATTTGTTAAAATAATTTTATTTTTATAGGTAAAAAATTTTTTATTTTTATTCATATATTATAATTTTTGGCTAGATAACATAATGGTAATGTAAAGGACTGCAAATCCTTTAATGACGGTTCAAATCCGTCTCTAGCTTTTAAAGGATAGGGTGGGATTCGAACCCACGGTATTTTTACATACTTCAGTTTTCAAGACTGACACCTTAAACCACTCGATCACCTATCCATTTTTTAAAAATTTAAAATTAACGTCTCTTTTGTTTTTTTAATCTACAACCATTAAAAGGTTTAGTTGTTTTATCTAAAAGATATTTTACTTTAAATTTTTTTTGTTTTAAATTTTTTAAAACATTATATCTACCTAAACCTGTACCGTGTAAATAAATTTTTAATTTTTTTATTCGTTTTAATTGAAGATATTTATTAATTTTATAAACAATTAATTGAACATTATATGGTGTATTTTTTTTAAATCTTGTTTTTTTTAATGATTTTGTAGACCATTGTTTTAAAAGATTTCCATTATGTTTTGTTAAACTAATAATAGTATTTTTTAAGCTAGCAGTTATATGTAAATTAGTTAAAATTAAAGGATTTTTTTGTTTTAAATTTTTTCTTATTTTATATTTATTTCTAAAATTATATTTAAATTTATTTTTATTCATAGAATAATAATTTTATTTTTTTTTATTTTTTTTTTGTACCTTAAATGGACGTTTATTACGTGAAATACGTTTTTGAATAAAAATTTTTTTTAATTTTTTAGACGTTTTTGCATTTGTATGTGTACGTTGTCCTCTAACAGGTAATCCTTGACTTTGTCTAATTCCACGATTACTTTTAATTTCCACTAATTCATTTAATCTTTCAGTTTTAGATTTTTTTAAAAGTTGTTCAATTTTTAAATTTTTATTTATATAATTTATAAGTCGATTTACGTGGTTGTTTTTAAGTTTATTAAGGGTGATTTGAGGATTAATTCCTATATTTTTACAAATTTTCTTAGATTGAAATTCATTAATACCATATAATATAGTTAATGAATATAAAATACTTTTTGAATCTGAAATTGTTTTATTAAAAATATATAACATAATAGATTTTATCTATATACCATATAAAATGATAGAAAAAAAAATAAAAAAAATAAATCCCATAACACCCTCACAACGTCAAACATTTTTATTAAAAAAAAATAATTTAACTAAAATTTTTAAAATTAAATCTTTAACAAAAGGTTTTCAACGTGCTAATGGTAAAAATAATCAAGGTAAAATAACTGTAAGACATCGCGGAGGTGGACATAAACGTTTATATAGAATTATTAATTTTAATAGATCTAAAAATATAGAAGGTTATGTTATTAAAATTTTATATGATCCTAATCGTTCTGCTAATATTGCTTATATTAAAAATGATTTTCAATCTTATTTAATTTTAGCACCTGAAGGTTTAAAAATTAATCAATATATAAAAAGTTCATCCGATGCTGAATTAAAAGTTGGTAATGCTTTACCATTACAAAATATACCTATTGGTAGTTTAATACATAACATTAGTTTATATCCTCAATCGAGAGGAAAGTTGATAAGAAGTGCTGGAACTTCTGCACAATTACTTCAAAAAATTAATAATAAATATGCTCGAATTCGTTTAAATTCAGGTGAATTAAAATTAATATTATTAACTTGTTATGCTACATTAGGTATAGTATCTAATATTAATCATAAAAAAATTAAATTAGGTAAAGCTGGACGTTCACGTTGGTTAAATAGAAGGCCTTCTGTTCGTGGTGTAGCTAAAAATCCTGTTGATCACCCCCATGGTGGTGGTGAAGGTAAAACAAGTGGTGGAAGACCTTCCGTAACACCTCAAGGTAAAATAACAAAAGGAAAACCTACACGTAAAAAAAAGAAAAAGAAATTAATTATTCAATAAATTATGTCTAGAAGTAAATATAAAGGTCCATTTTTTAAAGTTAATTTATTAAAAAAAAAACAATGGATAAAAATAACTAATAAAAATTTAACAATATTGCCCGAGTATAGTAATCATTCTGTAAGTATTTATAATGGTAAAATTTTTATTAATTTAGAAATAAATGATAAAATGATTGGCTTTAAATTTGGTGAATTTATTAATACACGAAAAAAACATATATATAAAAAAAAAAAATAAATTATGGGTCAAAAAATAATACCAATTAGTTTAAGATTAAATAAAAAAAAAAATTGGAGTTCAAAATGGATTGTTAATAATGATAAATATTCAAATTTATTACATTTTGATTTAGAAATTAAAAAATATTTTGAAAATATTTTTAATTATAAAAATCTAAAATTAATCGATATAAATATAGTAAAAACATCAAATAATATTAATGTATATATTTATATACAAAAAAATGCAAAAAAATATTATAAATTATCTTATAATAATATTATAAAACATTTAAATTTATATTATCCCAATAATAATATTAAATTATTTATTAAAAATGTACAATTTTTTGAATTTATTCGATTAAGAAAAAATTTAAAAAAAATTTTTGATAAAATAAAAAAAAATAATAGAATTAATAAGAATGTTAAAAAAATGATTTATAATTTTAGTTATGCTTTTTATACTAAAAATATTAATATTATTACATTTTATATTAAACAAACATTAGAAAGAAAAAAAACACATAAAAAATTTATTAATAATATTGATAATATGCTTCAAGAATTTTTTAAAATGTTTTCTAATTTTATTGGGTATCGTTTACAATTTAAGGGTCGTTTAAATAAATCAAAACGTAAAAAAAAAATGGTATTTCAAAAAGGAAAAATACCATTAAATACATTAGAATATGATATTAAATACCATTTTAATGAATTTAAAACACCTTCAGGTATTTGTAGTATTAAATTATGGGTTTTTTTTAAACCTTTAAAAAAAACATTAAATTTTAATTTTTTAAAAAAAAAAATTAAATTAAATAAAAATATTAAAAAATCTTAATTATTATGTTATTTCCAAAAAAAACTAAATATAAAAAACAATTTAAAGGTAAACTTGTAGGTAAAACAACAAAAGGTAATAATATTGTTTACGGTAAATATGCAATTAAGGTTTTAGAAGAAACTCGTTTAACTTCAAGACAAATAGAAGCAACTCGTCGAATAATTATTAGAAAAATGAAAAGATTAGGATTTTTATGGATTAGAGTTTTTCCTAATACTCCTGTAACAGCAAAACCTACAGAAAATCGTATGGGTAAAGGAAAAGGTGCTGTTTCCTTTTGGATAGCAAAAGTTAAGAAAGGTCAAATTTTATATGAAATCAGTGGTATTTCATTGGAAAATGCAAAAAAAGTTTTAAAAGCAGGTTCAAATAAATTACCTGTTAAAACAAAATTTATTTATAAATAATTAGGCTTATAGTTTAATTGGTTAGAGCATACCGCTCATAACGGTGTAGTTGTAGGTTCAAGTCCTACTAGGCCTAATTAAAAAATTTTATTTAAAATGTACAAATTAAAAAAACAAAAAATTAATAATTTACTAAATTATCAACCATTTTTAAAAAATAATTATTTAAAAAAAAAAAAATAAAAAAAAAAAAATTTAAATTAAAGAATATTTTATTTGAAAATCAAATTTTATTTAATAATTTAAATTTAGAATCATATGTAATAGAATTTAATAATTATGAAAATATTTATTTACCTTTCACTTTAATAAAAATAGATAAAATTTCAACAATTGATATTAAATATGAAAATGTTATACTATTTAATTATGATTTAACTTATAATATTTTATATCAATTTAATAAAATAATGTTTCAAAATATTTTAGTAAAAAAAAATAATTCAATTAAAGGTCGTTTATTAGGTGGAAATTGGAATAATAAAAAAATTTTTATTTCTATTTTAGGTTTTATTTTTTCTATGAAACCTACTAATTTAAATAATGCTTTAAATTATAAAAAAAAATTCTATTTTAATAAATATACTAAAAAAGGTTTTTATAAAAAAAAAATCAATGCTACTAGATTAATTAATTGTTATAAGTTAAAATATTTAAATTTTCAAATAAATAATATTAATAATTTAAATATATTAAAAAAAAAAAAAGAATTTTCAAGACTTTCACATATACAAACTATTATTCAAAATCAAAAACTACAGAATAATAGTTTAACAAAAAAATAATAATAAAAGTATTCTTTCAAGAAAAATATATGTTTAAGAAATAAAATGTTAAAATAAAATTATGCCACAATTCGATCAATTTTCATTTTTTAATCAAGTTTCATGGTTTTTATTTTTTTTTTTTAATTTTTATTTTTTTGTTACTTATTTTTTTTTACCTAAAATTTGTTATAATTTAAAATTTAGAAAAAAAAAAATAATTTTTGATAATAAAAAAAAAAATCAAATTAATTTTGAAAAAAATAATATTATTTTTTTTTTTAATAATTCTTATAAAACATTTTGTTCTAATTTTGAATTATTTATTACTAAAAAATTATCAATTTATAAAAAAAATCAAGAAATTAAAATACAAGAAACTCCAATTAATTTTGAATTATTTATTACTAAAAAATTATCAATTTATAAAAAAAATCAAGAAATTAAAATACAAGAAACTCCAATTTTTAATACTTTATTAAAACAAAAAATAAATATTTTTTTAAATCAAAAATTTTTATTATTTAAAAAAATATTTATAGAAATTAATTAATTAATTTTAATAAGTGTATAGCTCAGTTGGTAGAGCACCGGACTTTTAATCCGATGGTCTTGGGTTCAAGTCCCAATACACTTATTTGGGGATATATTTCAACTGGTAGAAAGTATGTTTTGCAAATATAAGGTTATCGGTTCGAATCCGATTATCTCCACATTTAGTTTTAGTATATATAATTTATGCAAAAAAAAATTAAAAAAAATATTAAACAACGTTATTTATTTAAAAATTTTGAAAAAAATAGATTAACTTTAAAGATTCTTTCAAAAAATTTAAATATTGAAAAAAATTTAAGATGGAAATTACAACAAAAATGGTTTTTTTTTCATCAAAATTCATCAATTACTAGAATTAAGAATTTATGTGTTCTAACAGGACGTTCTAAAAGTATTTATCGTTTATTTAAAATTTCAAGAATTCAATTACGTAAATTAGCATCAAAAGGATTTTTACCGGGTGTTTCAAAATATAGTTGGTAAATTTTATTATGATTATAACAGATACTCTTTCAAATTTATTTTCAAAAATAAAAAACGGTTACTTAGCAAAAAAATCAAAAATAGTACATCAAAAATCAAAACAAAGTATAAATATCTTAAATATTTTAGTTAAAGAAGGTTTTATAAAAAGTTATAAAATAAATTCAAAAAATCAATTAGATATTTATTTAAAATATAGTAAAAATAAAGCAGTTATTACTGAAATAAAACGTTTATCAAAACCCGGAAAACGTTTATATATAAATAATAAAAATTTATATAAAAAAAAAATAGGATTTTATATTATTTCAACATCTATAGGTATTTTAACTGATCTACAAGCTAAAAAATTAAATGTTGGTGGTGAATTAATTTGTAAAATTTTTTAAAAATAAAATTATATGATTAAAATATTAAAAAAAAATATTAAATTAAAAAATAAAAATTTTTTTAAAAGTCCTTTAGGAAATATTCAACTTTTTTTTATAGATAAAACTTTTATTATACCAACAGATATAAAAATCTCTAGTAAAAATAAAACAATTTTTTTTGAAACATCTTTAGGATTATTATCTTTAGATTTTATAGATAATATTTGTTTTTTTATTAAAAAAAATAAATTATTATTAAATATTAATATATATAAAAATAAAAAAAGTATTTTAAATTTATATAATAAATTAATTAAAATAAAAATAAAAGGTGTTTTACAAGGTTTTAAAATTAGTTTACTTTTAAAAGGTATCGGTTTTAAAGCCTTTATTGAAAATAATAAATTAATTTTAAAATTAGGATTTAGTCATAATATTATAATACCAATTCCTTCAAATATTGAAATTATTAATCAAACTAATATTTTAATTTTTAGTAGTATAGATTATATATTTTTAAATCAATTTGTATATTATATTAAAAATCATAAAAAACCTGAACCTTATAAAGGGAAAGGTTTATTATTAAAAAATGAAAAAATTTTACAAAAAGAAGGGAAAAAAAGTAAAAAATAATTAAATATGATACAAAAAAAAAAAAAGAATAATAATAATATTTTATTAAATTTATTATTTAAATCTAAAAATATGTATGGAGAATCTTTAACTTATACAAATAAAGAAATATTACCTTTTATATATGGTAGTCGACATGATTATACTATAATTAATTTAAAAGATGTATCATTTTTTTTAAAACGTATTTTTAAATTAATAAAAAATATGATACAAAAAAATGAAAAAATTTTAATTATAGGTAATGCAGATGAAATTCAATTTTTATTAACTACTTCTTTTGTAAAAAAAAATTCAAATATTATTTTTTTTAATAAAGAATGGGTTAATGGGTTAATTACTAATAAAATTATGGATACACCTTTTAATAAAGTAATTAATTATTTATTTAAAGAAAATGAAATAAAATTAATTTTAATAATTCAAAGTTCAATAAAAGATACTTTTTTAAATCAAGAATTATCAACTTTAAAAGTTCCAACTATTTCATTAATAAATACAAGTCAAACAATAAAAAATGTAGATTATCCAATAGTAACAAATTCTAGAAATATTCAATCAATATATACTTTAATGTATTTATTACGTAAAATATTTTAATAAATAATATGAATAAATTAAAACCAAGAAATAAAATATGTTTTCAAAATAATAGAAACATTCATAAAAATTTAAACTTATTAAAATTAAAATCAAAAAAATGGAATTTATTTAAAAAAAAATTAAGATATCGAAAAGAAATCAAACCTGAAAAACGTAAAAAATTTTTTCAAAAAAGATTATTTGAAAAACAACAATTTCGAAATTTTTATGGGTGTATACATGAATATCAGTTAAAAAATTTATTTCAAAAATTATCAAAAAAAAATAATAAAATAAATATATTTAAAAAATTTGTTATTTTATTAGAAAGTCGTTTAGATATTAATCTTGTAAGATTAAAATTGGTAAAAACAATTTTTAAAGCAAAACAATTAATTAATCATAAAAAAATTAAAGTTAATAATAAAATTATAAATAAACCTAATTTTATATTACAAAAAGGTGATGTTATTTATATTATTAAATAAAAATAAATATGCAAAAAAATAAAAAAAATTATCAAAAAAATAATAAATTTAATAAACAACATTTTAATCAAAAAAATAATAAATATCCATATTCTTATAAAAAAAATAATAAATTTTTTTATAAAAATAAAAATAATATTTATTATCTTTTAGGAGAAAAAAAACCATTAAAACCTTTAACAACAGCATATTTGCATAGAAATAAAAAAATTAAAAAAGGTATCTTCTTTAAAGAACCAACTTTTAAAACTATTTTATACCCTTTCTATTTAAATTTAAAATTAATTAATGAATATTTAAAAAAAAAATAAAAATTTAAACCATTTAAATGGTTTAAGTATTAATAACAAAAGCATTAAGTGGATGCCTTGGCATTAATTTAATTTTTAGGACGTAAAAAATGCGAAAAGCTATATTAAATAATACTTTATTTTGAAATATAGATTTCCTAAAGAAAACTTTTTCTTTGTGAAAATTTTAAAAGCAGTGAATTGAAATATCTAAGTAACTGTTAAAAAAATCAAACGAGATTCCGTTAGTAATGACGAATGAAAATGGAAATTAGGTTTATAAAACTAAAAAAATTATTTGAAAAATTTTGAAAAATTTACTTAAGAAGGTGAAAGTCCTGTAGAATAATTATTATTTTTATAATAGTAAAAAGAGGTATGTGTAATCTTTTTTGAATATTGGGGAACCACCCTCAAAACCTTTTAAAAATTAATGATCGATAGTGAACAAGTACTGTAAAGGAAAGGTGAAAAAGAACTTTTGAGTTTGAAATAATTCTGAAACTTAATGTTAATAATCAATTGGAACTTTTTTAAAAAGTAACAGTGTACCTTTTGCATAATGGGCCAGCAAGTTTATTTTTATAGCAAGCTTAATTTAATAAAGTAGGCGTAGATAAATCAAGTTTTAAAAAGCTTTATAGTTATATAAATAAGACCCGAAACTGAGTGATCTAACCATGAACAGATTGAAAAATAGGTAAAACTATTTGAAGGATCGAACTCACATATGTGGCAAAATATGGAGATGATTTGTGGTTAGGAGTGAAAGGCTAATCAAACTCAGAGATAGCTGGTTTTCCGCGAAATCTATTGAAGTAGAGCATTTAAAATCTTTTTTTGGGGTAGAGCACTCATTGAGCTAGGGGGTGTAAAAACTTACTAAATTCTTGGAAACTCCGAATACAAAAAAACGTAATTTAAATAGACAGACATTAGGCGCTAAGGTCTTTTGTCAAGAGGGAAACAGCCCAGATTGATCGCTAAGGTCTCTAAATAATATTCTAAGTGAAAAAGGAAGTGAAAAAATAATTACAACCAGTAGGTAGGCTTGGAAGCAGCCATCCTTTAAAGAAAGCGTAATAGCTCATTGGTCTAGTTTTTTTGCGCCTAAAATGTATCGAGACTTAAGAAATTTACCGAAGCGGCAAGTTTTATTTTATAATAAAACGGTAGCGGAACATTCTGTATGTTAATAAAGATATATTGTGAAATATGTTGAAGATATCAGAAAAGAAAATGCTGGCATTAGTAACAAAAAATAACGACCATAAATCGTTATCACCGTAAATCCAAGGGTTTCTATGTTAAGATGTATTTCATAGAGTGAAACGGCCCCTAAGAAAGATTTGACGAAAGCAAATTTTGATGGGATAATTTTTAAATTAAATTTTTTTAAAAAAGTGACAAAAATTTTTTAATTTTTCAGGAAATAGCTTTTTTAACTAAAAACCGTACCCTAAACCGACACAGGTGGATAGGTCGAGTAGACTAAGGTGAATGAGAGAACTATATTGAAGGAACTCGGCAAAATGACTTTGTAACTTCGGGATAAAAAGTACCTGATTATTAAAATAATCAGGTGTCACAAAATAGGGGGTTGCGACTGTTTAATAAAAACTTAGGACTCTGCTAAATGGTAACATGATGTATAGGGTCTGACACCTGCCCGGTGCTGGAAGATTAAAAGGAGATGTTTGCGCATTAAATGGAAGTCCCAGTAAACGGCGGCCGTAACTCTGACGGTCCTAAGGTAGCGAAATTCCTTGTCGGGTAAGTTCCGACCTGCATGAATGGTGTAACGACATCCCCGCTGTCTCCAATATAGACTCAGTGAATTTGAATTATCCGTGAAGATGCGGATTCTCTATAGTTAGACGGAAAGACCCCGTGAACCTTTACTACATCTTTATATTGTTATTTTATATAATATGTGTAGCATAAGTGGTAATCGTTTAGACCTTTACGCTAGTAAATTGTTTAGATATCCTTGAAATACCACTCTTATTAAAATAAATAACTAATATTTTTTATAAATAGACAGTGTATGGTTGGTAGTTTGACTGGGGCGGTCACCTCCTAAAGAGTAACGGAGGTGTACAAAGGTAAGCTCAAATTGGATAATAGTATCAATTGTAGAGCATAATGGTAAAAGCTTGCTTGACTGTAAGATAGACATATCAAACAGGGACGAAAGTCGGTCATAGTGATCCGATAATTCTTTGTGGAAAGATTATCGCTCAACGGATAAAAGGTACTCCGGGGATAACAGGCTGATGACTCCTAAGAGCTCCTATCGACGGAGTCGTTTGGCACCTCGATGTCGACTCATCACATCCTGGAGCTGAAGAAGGTTCCAAGGGTTCGGCTGTTCGCCGATTAAAGTGGTACGTGAGTTGGGTTTAGAACGTCGTGAGACAGTTTGGTTCCTATCTTCTATAGATATTTTGAAAAATGAAAGAATCTAACTCTAGTACGAGAGGACCGAGAAGGGTAAATCTCTGGTGTATCGGTTGTTTTAAGGCATCGCCGAGTAGCTAAATTTATTTTGGATAATTACTGAAAGCATCTAAGTAAGAAACCATTCTTAAAAATTTTTCATATAAAAACTGTAAAAGACGATTACATTGATAGGTTTTAAGTGTAAGTATTGTAAAATATTTAGCTTAAAAATACTAAAAGTTTAAAAAATTAAAATATAATTATTTCTTTGTAGCTCAATGGTAGAGCAAATGGCTGTTAACCATTAGGTTGTAGGTTCAAATCCTATCAAAGAAGTTTTATATTTTAGGTCGAATAGCCAAGTCAGGTTTAAGGCAGTAGTTTGCTAAACTATCAGTTAATTTATTAACTCGTGGGTTCAAATCCCACTTCGACTTATTTTGTTAATTATTAAAAGGATGATGTAGTTTAATGGTAGAGCGTGGGAATCATAATCCTAATGTTGTAGGTTCAAGTCCTACCATCATTATTAATATTATTTTTAAAACGGAAGGTAGCATAGTCTGGCTAATGCATCTGTTTTGGGAACAGAAGATCAAAGGTTCAAATCCTTTTCTTCCGAAAATTGATAATAAGATGAGATAGAGTAATAGGTTAACTTATCAGGCTCATAATCTGAAGATGTAGGTTCAAGTCCTACTCTCATCATTTTTATTCTAATTTATGATTCAAATTCAAACTAAATTAAAAGTAAACGACAATAGTGGTATTAAAATAGGACAATGTTTAAAAATTTATAAAAAAAAAGTTGGTAAAATTGGTGATACAATTTTAATTTCTGCAAAAAAATTACGTTTAAATCAAAAAAAAAAAATTAAGATAGTTAAGGGTGACTTATTTAAAGCTTTAATTATTCATACAACCTATCAAAAAAAAAGTACTATAGGTAATATAATAAAATTTGATAAAAATTGTATAATTATTTTAAATAATCAAAATAAACCATTAGGGACACGTATATTTGGTCCAATTACATCTGAATTTCGAAAACAAAAAAATTTTAAAATATTATCATTAGCTTCAAATATTTTATAAAAATCTATGGAAAAAAATTTACAAAATCATTATCAAAATATTACTATATACGATCTTTTAACAAAATTAAATTTTAAAAATATATTTGAAATTCCTAAAATTACTAAAATTTGTTTAAATATTGGTTTTAAAGATGCAAATATTGAAAAAAAAAAATTAATTAATATAATTTTACTTTTAAAATTAATAACAAACCAAAAACCAATAATCACTAAATCAAAAAAAAATAATATTTTTTTAAAAATAAAAAAAAATTCAGTTATAGGTTGTAAAATAACTTTAAGAAAAAAAAATATTTTTTATTTTTTAGAAAAAATATTATTTTTTATTTTACCTAATTTAGAAAAAATAAATTTTAATTTAAAAAATAAAAATATATTAAATTTTCAAATTCAAAATGTTTTACATTTTTTTGAATTAAAAACTGAATTTTTAAAATTTAAAAATATACCGCCAATAGATATATCTATTCATACTAATTCAAAAAATAATAATCAATTATTTTTATTATTAAATTCACTTTTTTTAATAAAAAAATAATAGATTAGCAAAAATAGCTCAATGGTAGAGTATAACCTTGCCAAGGTTAATGTTGAGGGTTCGAATCCCTTTTTTTGCTTATATCATTTAAATAAATGGACCCAAAGGCAGTATTTGGTATTTCCATTCCATTTAATTAATGGGGATAATAAAAGAATTGACATTTATTTGTGATTATAGATTAATTGGTAAATCCTTTATCTTCCAAGTAAATATTGTGGGTTCGAGTCCCACTAATCACATTTTAATTAAATAACGGAGAAATGGCTGAGTGGTTAAAAGCGGCAGACTGTAAATTTGTTGAAGTAATTTCTACGTAGGTTCAAATCCTACTTTCTCCAATAATTTTAAATAATATACATGATACAAAATAAAAAAAATAAAATATACATACAACTATTTATTTTTACATTGTTATATTTAGGTATTCTAAATTTTATAGCTATTAATTTTATATTTTTTAGCTATTTTGGTATTCTAATTATGACTATGTATTTAAAACAAAAAGAATTAAAAAAAAATTTAAAATATTGCCCCTTCTTTTTAAAAAGAAAAAAATTTTTAAATTTCACAAGTATTTTGTTAATTATTTTTATATATTTTTTAATAATTAATCTAAATTTAAACGATATTGGTATTGCTTATTCAATGGATGTGGATATGTTATTAAATGAAACGCCGCTTGATGTGCCACAAATACAATGTGAAATACAAAATACTTCTATGAATAATCGATATTTATTTCTACAGGGGCGAAATTATACCGTTCCGACAACTGTATACAACTTGGATACTGTGGGAGAGATAATAGACACCTACCTAGAAGAATTTAATAAAGTCAACAATAATGGAATTAAAGCTGCTATTAGTGGACCTAGAAGCCAGCAGCTATTCACTAGGGCTCAGTTAGGAAACCCAAATAGTTTTTTCAGGTTTAATCGAACATTAAGTATAGAATATTCTGAAAATGCGGCCTTAGATATAGATAGTACGTTACTCTTTTTTCAAGACCACCTTCAGTCTTCGGTGAACGAACTTTTACGTTTATTAAACCGTTGTGATTATTTTAGTACCCGCGTAAGTATTTCAATAATTGATAAAGTATTTGAAAATATTAATAAAATGGTAGAGAATAGAGAAGAGGTTTTAGAATCTTTAATATTTAATGATAAACTAAATAAAAAATTTCCAGAAAGTTTAGATCAGTTAAAATTTTTAAAATTTGAAAAAGAGAGTAATATAGTTTTTAAAAAAATAGCTTTTAAATATTTTGAAAAAAAATTAGAAAAACAACAATCTTTAATAAATATGCTAAGAGAAATGGATGAAGATCAAAAATCTGAATAAAAATTAAAAATAAAAATTTTTAATCCTTTAAGACAATATAAGACAAAAATTAATATAAGAATGATGTTTTTTTAAATCTTTAAAAATTTGTTATTTTAAAAATTAATATTAAATAATTAATATAAAATTTAAATAGAGTTTGATCCTGGCTCAGAATAAATGCTATCGGTATGCTTAACACATGCAAGTTGAATGTTTTAAAAACATAGCGAACGGGTGAGTAACACGTGAATTATCTACCTTTTAATTCAGAATAATTATTTTTATAAAAATACTGAATAAATAAATTAAAGTTTTAAACGTTAAAAGATGAGTTTGCGCAAGATTATGGTAGTTGGTAGTTTAAAAGACTACCAAGCCTATTATCTTTAGCTGGTTTGAAAGAATGATCAGCCACATTGGGACTGAGACACGGCCCAAACTTTTTTAAAGGCAGCAGTGGGGAATTTTGGACAATGAGCGAAAGCTTGATCCAGCAATACCGAGTGAGTGATGACGGCTAATTAGGTTGTAAAGCTCTTTCATTAAGGAGGAAAATGACAGTACTTAAAAAAGAAGTTCCGGCTAATACCCGTGCCAGCAGCCGCGGTAATACGGGAGGAGCGAGCATTATTCGGAATGATTAGGCGTAAAGGGTTTGTAGGTGGTTTTTTAAGTTGAAAGAAACAAATTAAAGCTCAACTTTATACATTTTTTCAAAACTGATAAACTGGAGTATAAATAGAGGATAATGGAATTTCTATTGGAGTGATAAAATACGTTGATAATAGAAGGAAGACCTATGGCGAAGGCAATTATCTGGGTATATACTGACACTGAGAAACGAAAGCTTGGGTAGCGAACGGGATTAGAGACCCCGGTAGTCCATGCTGTAAACGATGAGTGCTAATATTTAGAATTTTTAGATATAACAGCTAACGCGTTAAGCACTCCGCCTGAAAAGTATAATCGCAAGATTGAAATTCAAAGGAATTGACGGGAGTCTACACAAGCGGTGGAGCATGTGGTTTAATTCGATAATACGCGCAGAACCTTACCAACTCTTGCTAATTTTTATATAAAATTTTATATAAAAAACAGGCGTTGCATGGCTGTCGTCAGCTCGTGTTGTGAAATGTTTGGTTAAATCCTTTAACGAGCGCAACCCCTATTGTTAGTTACTAATTTATTATAAACAAATAAAAGTACTCTAACAAAAAAATTAATGATAGGTTAATGGAAGGTGGGGATGACGTCAAGTCTTCATGGCCCTTATGAGTTGGGCTACACACGTGCTACAATGATAATTACAATGAGAAGCAATAATAATAAAAGTTGGAGCAAATCTTTAAAAATTATCCTAGTTCGGATTAAGGGCTGAAACTCGCCCTTATGAAGTTGGAATCGCTAGTAATCGCAGAACAGCATGCTGCGGTGAATATGTTACTGGACTTTGTACACACCGCCCGTCACATCAGGGAAGTTGATTATTTTTAAAATAATCTTTAATTATTTCGTAAAATTAAATAATTATTTAATTAAAATAATTTATAATTTTATTAAGTAAATTAAAATTCTTAAAAAGTAATTAGTAACTTTGATGAAGTCGTAACAAGGTAGTCGTAGGGGAACCTGTGTCTGGAAGAGATCTTTAAACATTCTTAAATTAATTTTAAAAGTTTTAGGAAAATAGTTTAATTGGTAAAATCATAGTCTCCAAAATTATTGTTATGGGTTCAAGTCCCATTTTTCCTGTTTTAATTTAATAATTTATATAAAATATTATAAATTAAAAAAATTTTATAATATCTGAAATTAATTAAATTCAAGTTATAAAAATAAAATTTTATTTAAAATACTTTTTAACAAAAGGGAATTTAAATTTAAATTTATAATATTTTACATAAATTATTAAGAATGACAAAAAATTTAAAAATTATTAAAAAATTAATTATAGTATTAATCCTAATACTGTTCATAACATTTTTAATTAGTATTTTTATTTTCTGGAATAACCATTTACTTAGAGTTTTAGATTTAAAAACAATTTTTTTTTTATTAAGATGTGGTATAAATATGTATAAATTACATATGGATATATACAATTTTAATGAAAATTATATAGATGAAATGTCTATGGAATTATTAATTCTAGAATTAAAAGGTGAGTTTTAAAAAATAAAAAAAAAATAAAGATAAATTATTTAAAAAAAAAATTATAAAAAAAAAATAAAGATAAAT